>LN483802.1:21504-41178 GCA_900002565.1 Culicoides sonorensis
TTATTTTTTCTATAATTGGATTTCTCGCCCATGAACTAGATGTTGAAGTGGAAAAAGTTGTTGATCAGGTATCATTATTTATTTTTTTTTTTCGTTAGTTTTTCTTTCCATAAACTTTATTTATTTAACTTCTTTTTTCGTATGAATTCTGTTAGTTCATTAACATAACATTTAAAAACGAACTATTTTACATTGATTGTTCATTATACAAAAACCTCCCGAAAAACAAGAAAAGGGAAATGAAATTGTTTGAGCTATTGTTAACTCCACCACCAATTAGTTTAAATTCCTTTTCATGACTGTGATGTATGCGAAGTCTGATCCAATTATTAAATATTTATTTATGTTTCACGTATCAATGAACATTTTGATTGTTATTTAAGTTTTAGTTTAGTGGTTTTTCCATGTAATAAATGGTGCTATTGAGATTTCAAAGAATTTGGAATTGGGTTAAAGTTTGGTTTTTGATTGTTAAAGGAAAAGACAATGAATTTTGGTTAAAGGAAGTTGTGAGATTTACACATTTAAATTTTGAATTGTGCGTAATTTCATTGAAAAGGAAGGATGTTGATGAAAAAAAGGTGTGAGAGAGGAATTTAATTTTAAAATGAATCCAGAAAATCTGAAAAAGTTCTTTTCACGAACCAGAATGAGACTCAGTGGGCCGTAAAAGTACCTTGTCATATATTAACTTTGACCTTGACTTAGACTGAGAGTTACACATACTATGGCCAAGAGGAGAGAAAGGCAAACAGGGAGAGAGTATTGAAATTTCGATAGTAAGAGAGAGAAAAAATGTAGAAAGAGGGAAAGAAGCAATCACGTTAATATGAGAGAGAGAGAGAGAGCGAGAACTGTAAAACAATGAGAGAGAAATAGAGACTGAAAAATTTTACTTAAAAGAGAGAACGTGAGTAGGCCAGAGAAAGAGAGATTAAAAGCTATGAAGTGAAAAAAAGAAAGAGGGAGGGAGAAAAAACAAAGAAGAACAAGAAACAAGAAAAGCAATAACTTGAGAAGATGACGGTAAAAATGCGATGGAGCGACATTATAAACAAAAACGTGAGTAAGAGAGTGACAAACAGTGAGAGAGGAAAGGAAAAAAGCAATGGCGTAAGCATGAGAGAGAGAGAGAGATGATGAGAAGT
This sequence comes from Culicoides sonorensis, assembly GCA_900002565.1. Lineage (NCBI taxonomy): Eukaryota > Metazoa > Arthropoda > Insecta > Diptera > Ceratopogonidae > Culicoides > Culicoides sonorensis. The sequence continues at coordinate 22,653 of LN483802.1, forward strand.
GAAAAACAATGACTACAGGAAGAGAATAAAAAACTCCGCTAGAAAGAGAGAGAGTGAGAGGGAAGCACTTGAGTAGGTCAGAGAGAAAGATTAAAGACAATGAGTAGTATTAGAAATTTCGATAGCAAAGAGAGAGAGATCAATGTCATTGAGTTCCTTGTTCGCCCTCTTTCATCTCATAGTTTTAATTTCAAATTAAATAAATAAATAAATAAAATCGTATCATTTGAAATTAAATTCACATGAAATTTACTTTAGGGTGCTGGATTGGCTTTTATTGTGTATCCAGAAGTGGTTACAAGATTACCAATATCACCAGTTTGGTCACTCCTGTTCTTTGTTATGCTTTTAACATTAGGTTTAGATTCACAGGTATGTCATACATTTTGTAATCATAAATTTGCAGTAAAATTTGGTTTCTTTTGTCACATTATACAATTAAATTACAGTTTGCATTAATGGAAACTGTTACCACGGCAATACTAGATAAATTTCCCAATTTAAGGCATCGCAAAATATGGGTTGTTTTATTTGTTGCTATCTTTGGATATCTGGGCGGACTTGGATTCACAACAAATGTAAAAAATTTTATCACTTAAAAATCTTATATAAATATTATTTTAAAAAGACAAACATTTAAATACAGAGTGGAATGTACTGGCTACAGTTAATGGATAAATATGCTGCTAATTGGTCCGTACTAATTATTGCAATAATAGAATGCATTTTGATTGCATGGAAATATGGGTCAACACGATTCTTAAATGATATTCAAAGTATGATTGGTAAACGGGGTAAAGTATGGATAATGTTTTGGACGTTGATGTGGAAACTTGTCACTCCAGCAGTTTTATTAGTAAGCAAAATGCACAATCAATTATAATTAATTTAAAAAATAACTCAAATTTTTCAGTTCATTTTATTTTTCAATTGGGTTGAATACAAGCCAGCCTCATATGGAAAATATGTGTATCCAATATGGGCTGATGCTGTTGGATGGGTTGTGGGTTTCTTGCCAATATTTGTGATAATTATTACAGCAATTCAGCAAATAATCAATGCACCAAAAGAATTGACGTTAAAAGAGGTGAAATTTAATATTTTTTTCTATTTTCTGTAAAAAACTGTAATATGAATTGATTTTCATGGTAAATAGAAAATCAAATTTTTGTTAAAAGAAACAAAAGAATGGGGACCTGCCTCAAAAGGCGTAGCACAAATATCTTCATCTGATATCGATAATGAGGTTGCATTGAATCGAATTACAACCACAACTGCATTAATTGACAGTGAAGATTGTGCCGAAGACTTAACACTCTGAGACCGATTAAATTCTTCACGTTACAACCAATTAACATCAAATACAGCTAGAAGTAGTAATTATTCTGCTTCCAAGGTAAATTTACTCTTCAAAAATAAAATAAAATAAAATCCTATTTACAATGAAAAAAACCACTAGTTGATTACTTCCTTTTGTGACAAGTAAATTGCTTTAAATAGCCCAAGGGAAATTTAACTGTACCAACACATTTTCCTTTTTATTTCTCCTCCTTTTTTTTTACAAAAAAATAACATATGATTAAAAAACTTTGAAATTGTTTAATTTTCATCTAACTCATTGTAAATTTCTCTTATTTAGAATAGTAAAGCGTCAATTTTCATGGAAAATCATCACAATGAAAACACAACAAGTAAAATTCCTGCACCAACTAAAAGTATTTTAAAGTCTAGTAAAAATAACGAGGAATCGCCTTGTCCATGCAAAGAACCATTACTCAAACATCCCAACGAGAAACTTGAAATAACATTTAAACCAGATAACAGTGAAAAATCAACAAAAAGAACTATGAGTGGAAAAACTTTACTGAAAAAATAGAAAAACGAGAAAATGTGGGAAAATAAATTTAATTTTTTTTTTCACTTTTCATTTAAAATAAAAAGATTGTTTATGGAAAATATCGAATTAAATACATTTCGTTGAATTTCGTTGACAAGGACATTTTTTTTGATACAATTAGTATGATTTTTATTTTATGATTACTGCTCAAATGGAATAAAGCAAAAATAAAAAATTAAATTTAAGATAACTGTTTGAAAAATAGTGAAATTTAAATAAATTGACATAGAATTATGAGATAACTTAACCTGTGATTGGATTGATGTTGTACCTTAATAAAAAAAAATAATTATAATAAAAATTACATACTTATGTTTAAACAAATTGATGAGACGAACGAAAAACTTCAAATTCCGATTGAGATGCATGTTAGGAGAATTTTTTATTTAATTTTTTTCATGAGATATTTTTTTCAAAATTTCATTCGTTAATTTTTCGTTGATTCGCACAAATAAAATATTTTTAAGGAACATCCAATTTCAAAATATTTTCAATGAAGCGCATTGACATTTCAAGATGCCAGACTCTTTTTATCAAAATTAAATTGACCTTCATGAACTTATTATGCAAAATTTTGACATAAAATGCATCTAAAATCAGAATTGAAAAAATCCGATTGAACAAAGTAATTTTTAACAATTAATGAAAATAAGAAAAAAAAAGAGTAAAAATGTTACAGAAATGTTATTTTATTGCATAACCTTAACATTAAATTTAATTAAAATAAAATTAGAGAGTTAAAAAAAAATAGAGAAGAGTTAACTGAATGTGACTTAAATATTAGTAAAAAAAAAATAATTGTAAATCAAAAGTAAAATGTTAACCATACGTAAAACAAAACAAAATGAATTTAATTTAATATTAACAAAAAAAAAAACAAACAAACAAAAAATGCTTGAAAATATAAATATATTAATGTTAAAAGAAGTTGTTATTAAAAATTGACACAACAATATTTGTTGTGCTTTATAGAGATATGTTAAAATATGTTAAAAATTATAAATGAAATGATGAATTTTAGCCATAAAATGGGATTGACAAATGCATTTCGATTAAAATGAGCTATTGACAGTACTTAGATTCCTAAAACAAATTTCAAGGTCAACCGTGATTTTTCGAAAGGAATTTTTATTTCTCCCAATCGTCATTGCAATAGAGCAATTGCATTATTTTCCCAAAAATTTAGTGAAAAATGAAAATTTGTCATCTAAACAAAAAAAAACAAAAATGATTAGACTGAAAATATCAACAACTGTATCTACGACCTTGGCAGATTCGATGTTCGTGATGTTTTTCAGGCTCTCTTGACACTCCGTTGATTTTTGTATTTTTGCCTGTATTTAATTTAGTCTCGAAGTATGGCTTGTATTTGGAGATTTCCAAATCATTGGTTGAAGTGGTAAATTCGTATGGCATCTTCGTTCTTTGACGAACACATTTTCAGCTGGCAGCGCTATCTGGAGGGTTCAATCGAAAAAAACAACTGATCTGTTTGCTCTTTAACGACTTTACCCTTTCAGAAAAGCCTAAAACCGAAAAAATGTTGGCGCTCAGAGCTAATTTTGTCATTTACAGGTAGAAAAAGTCGTTGGTGACACTTTAAGCATGTCGAAAAGGGTCTAGAAAGCCTGAAGAGTTTCTTCCCGGGGATTCCGAAGGTCGTTTATTACTTTTGTCTAGTCCGAATATGAAGATATTGACAGTTTTTTTTTATAAAAGTACTTTTGGAGTTTCTGAACTAAAAAAAACGCTTCTTAACTGCTTTTAAGTTGACCTGTAACCTTGTAGGAATAAGAATTAAATAGCAATTTAAAAGAATAGAAAGAATTAGATAGAAATTTCTTGGAAAAAAATTGTTTTTCTAATTGGTTTACCAAAGCGTGCCCTTGCATTACAAATTATAAGCATCGTATTGTGTATGCCTTGGAGTTTTCGATAATTTTCCGACAAAATTCTGATTTCCCACTGTCCCAGATATATTGACGTAAATGAACACCCTAATTATTCCGATATTTCCGCTTAACGCATAGTGACAGACATTCAAAACTTCCACACGAGCGCATTTTAATCGATTTGCACTTGAAATTCCAATTAAAAATAAACAAATTGAAGATAAAATAATGATGATATAATATAATAATTGTTAAAAAAAATTAAATAAAAAATATTTAGATAAAAAAATTAAATAAAAAATATTTAGATAAAAAAATTAAAAAAAGAGAGAAGATGTGCCAAAATTTCACCTATTTTATCATTATTATAATTATAATAAAGTTTTCTGATTAATTTGACATTAAAATGGTCGTAATGAATAATATTTTCATAACAAAACCGACCAATCCAATACAATAGTACCTAAAAAAATTAAGAATTAATAACAAAAAAAAAATACTATATAAATGTAAACCAATACTAAGCTGTTAACAATAGAAGCATTGTCGAATTTAATGGTGTTCACTCTGTTTTACTTTTAATAATTTCATTAAAATTCATCCTGGAATTTTTTATAATTGAAAAATATTTTAAAAGAAATTAATTGAAATTCACTGTAACCAAAAATGGTGAAATTCCTTTGAATTTCAAGATTTTAATGAAAATTAATTTTAAGAAGACATTTTTTTGTCCAATTATAAATAGAAAAATATTTTTGGATGGGAATAGATTTAAATTAATTTTAAATGCAACAGGAGAGCTTAGTAATTAAGTTTAATATTAAATAGGATTATTTTTAATTTTTAACACACAATTTACGATAACAAATAAGTGATACATGAATATTAAATGTAATAGAAATTGATTGATGGAAAAGTTAATGATGAAAAATAAATTTATTAAAATTATCAAACATTTTTCCTCTTTTTCTTATAATTTGAGTGCATGTGACTCATAAAACCGTTAAAATGTAACACCACGTGTCTTGTTTATGAGAAATTCTGTTCTCTCGTGCGCTCTTAAAAATTCTCTCTCATTTTTATATTATCTCGTTTTACTCAATCAGCTGATTTTCTGTTTTGATTGAAATCGCAAGTCAAATCAACATTCAAATAATAAAATAAATCAAAAATAAAAATTTTAAAGTGAACGAATAAATTATAATAAAAAATATTAACATATCATCATTTCAATAAAAATATTTCAAGTGTGAATCATGGAAAACAGTGAAATTTAAAATGTTGAAAGAATTTTCAATGTTAAATTATTGCTTTCATTACAAATAAATAGAAAAATTGGAACAAAAAAAACATAACACACGTACAACAGGTGCCAAAAAAAGTTTTTTTTTATCTTCATTATTTAATATTATTTTATTATTTATAGTAAAGTCTGGTCGTGAGTTTCCGAAATGTTATAATTCAACAATTGTGATGATTAAATTCAAGCTTTGTACCCACCGCCATATGTCAAAGCAATCAAATTTATGAATTTTACAATTTTAAGAGATCATTATTATTATTTTTTTTATTAAAATGTGTCATGCATGAAAGAAATTCACATTTAAATTTTTTTTTTCTTTCAAATATTTTTTCAGAGTAAATCGCGTGCTTCAATTTGCGTATGGACTACATTTAAAAAGAAATATTTCATACAAAAAAATGTGTGGATAGAATGAAATAAGAAAAAAAAACTATTTTTAAAAATTCTGCAACATAAACTTCGTGTACGTAAAACGTAAAACAATTAATTGCCAAATATCTTTATGAAAATTAGTGTTAAAACAAGAGAAATTAGTTGGTCATCGTCTGTTCAAGTTTAAGGTGGTTTGGATTGAATTCGAAAATTTCATTGAAATGGAGGTTGAAAGTGAAATTTATCGGGAGACTGATTTCCAATCAAAACGAATCGAGAATGGGAGTGAGTTGAGAGCTGACCTGGAATTAAAAACGGATTTCATTTGAAATTTCATATTTTTTTTACAGATATGCTTTCAAAATTTAATTTTACGTATCCAGACGATGCTGATGATAACAGTCAAAATCCAATCGATGAGGATGGTGATCTCATTGTTAAGCGATTACACTGCAAAGCAATCGAAATAGGTTAAATTGTTGTTTTCCTTCAATTTAATGGAATATTTCATTGAATTTTTAATTTTTTTTTTTAATAGAACATAAAATCTCAACCGGTCTTAACCTCGTTGGATATCAAGTGTGGCGAGGCGCTCTATTATTAGCCGACTTTATCATACACAATAGAAAATTATTTAGCGATAAAAATATTTTAGAAGTTGGATCAGGTGTTGGTCTGACGAGTATTGTAGCCGCCAAATACGCCAAACAAGTTGTTTGTACAGGTAAATTTAATTTGAATTTGAAAAGAAATTGCATTAAATTTCATAAATTTTTCCTTTAGATGTAAATATTGGAACAATCTTAGAACTCATTGATGAAAACGTCAGTCGTAATATGAATTTACTCAAAACTCGCAACATAAAAGTGATGGAATTAGATTTTAAAGCTGAAAAGTGGTGTCCTGAATTAGAAAATGAAATTAAACATGTTGATTATGTGTTTGCAGCAGATGGTAAATTTTTTTCCATTTCAAATTTCAAGGTCACTTATTTAATCCTTGAATTTCCTTGTAGTGATTTATGACAACGATTTAACGGAAGTTTTTGTCCAAACAGTCGAACGCCTTCTTGTAAATTATCCCAATATAAATGCCATTTACGTTGCACTGGAAAAACGTTTCGTATTTTTACAAAATGATTCAATGCCAGAAGCGCCAATGTACGAGTATTTTATTTATTGCATGGAACAATTGCTGGAAAAGTATTGCAATGGAGGGAAGCAAAAATATCATATGAGACCGGTGCCACTTGATTTTCCACAATTTTTTGAATATGAGCGTGTTAAAGAATTAGTCCTAGTTAAGATTTTTCCAGTGAAACAAATGACGGAACGGAAAGATGCCTGAAATACAAAGAAAAATTAATGTAGAATAAAAATTTACTTGAGAATTCCATTGCAATGTGATCTCATTTTAATTTTTAATGAATATTGTGACATTTAATCAAGAATTCTTTAACAATTTTTGGTTAGTAGATGTTTTATGTTTCCGATATTCGTTTAAAACATCATTTTCTTGGGTAACTTGATCTTTGTGAGATGAAAACAGAACATTAACAGGTGCAATGATGTTGCAGCAACAATGTTGCATAATGAAATACAAGTAAAATAACCGTTACCTGTGGAATTGTGTATGGATGTTTGATGGATCGCAAGATTTTGAAGGGAGTCCATGAAATTACGAGTCTAAAGTCACATGTCTGGATCTTAACGGTCAATTTGGCTTTAGAATAAAAAGTGAAACTCAACTTTCAGTAATTTAATAAAAATTTTAATGTATTGAGATCATGAAACGTATAAAAAATGATCTTTTCCCCTGCAATGAGCCCTCCAGCACTTTGAGATCAGAATTTAATTGAATTCTATTTATAAAAAAAACCAATTTCGTCATTGTCATGACAAACACAAAGCAAATCATGACTGAAGTGATGAGTGAATTTCACAATTTAAAATTATCTCGATCACAATACGCAGGCCCAAGATTTTGCCCTTCCTAAAAACAAAATTCTCAACTGATCACTTTATGTGTCTTTGTATATTGTAACACAAAAAAATGATACATTGTATGACCCTCATATTTAATTTTTACTACAATTCATACACATAATCACATAAAAAAATCACTTGTATGAGATATGCGCGATTTCGTTTTGGATCTCAAATTCTTACAAGAATTTCATTTTAATGTTTATTGCGCAGGAATTGCATACCAACTTTTACTAGGAGTTCATAAACAATAAGATAGTATTTTTGGTCTAAAATCGCGTCACATATGTATGCTTCTGCGCTTCGGTGATCTAACTCAGTCCGCAGATGTATCAAATATATACATATAATTTTTGTTGTTGTTGTTATTTTAATATTGCAACACACACCACATCATTTCACCTTAAAGGGGTCTCATTCTACGCAGGTTCTAACAATCACATTCGATTTCTTTTTTTCCACTTCCTTGTATGTAATTCACACCAAATTCTCACACCTGTTGATCATTCATTTTCATAACATTGTGATCCAAATGTGAATGAAAAGCGAAATGTCAACGATCGTCATACACATTTGGGAAGAGATCATGATTCAATTTCAATTACAATGCAAATTCAAGTTAATTTAAGATGAAATTTCATTCATGAAATGAAATTAAATTGAAAATTATCAGAAATCATCAAAAAATTCTTGTCTTTGAACAAATTTCCGATAAATGTTTAACATTCAACTCAGTAAAAGAAAACACAACAAAAAAAGTAACTGCCATGCGCTTATTTTGCTAACAATTATTTTGTCATGCGAGTTAGTTAAAAAAAATATATTTTCATAACACTACCTTCAATTTCAATGAATATTTCAACATGAATTGAATGGATTCAAAAAAAATAAAAAAAGAAATACAATAAACGAAAATTAAAATTCTGAAGCAATGAATTTGATATGCAAAATAATAAAAGCGAGGGTTCGTTTCCCTTTTAAATGAAAATGTAATATGAAGAAAAATGAACATTAATTATGAGTGTGTATTGAAGGTCAACAATATTTTTACCGGCTTTTCTGATGTATGTTACATTGAAATGAAACATGAACGGAATGGGAAAGCGCATTTAAATGAATTTCGTGTTATGTATGAACTTTGAAATGGAATGTGAAGGTCTAAAACGTGTGATGAGTTTAATTTTCATTATTTTGGACAAGACTCTGAATATGTCGATTTTTTTTTGAAAACAGCATGGAAGGACTGGCCATATGAAATGGATACAATGAGACATTAAAATGGAAATATGGGTAATGAGAGATCAAAAAGACGGTAAATCGTCGAGAATTTGTCTGGCTTGAGTGGTACTTTGAGAAAATTGCACTAGGGGAGCGGATCTTAAGGTTGGCAGTTCGATTCTCGCTCCGATCTGAGGGTAGTAGAAGGACCAAATTTGGCTTGATCTTAAAATTCAAAACATAAAGACCGCTTTAGCTTGTCTTAAGATCTTCTCGATAAGACAAATTTTCTGAAAAGGTCAGAAATTGAAATTATCGGTCTTGGTTGCTCTCCACCGAGTTTCTTAAGCACACGTTTTATGAGGCTGAGTGGACTTCAATGCATCTTCGTTCCGTAAAAAGAAACCTAAAGTTAAAAACTTCGGCCTGAAAGCAGATTCCTGATTCATATTCCATCCAATCTTAGATTTAAGAATTGTCTAGACTTATAAAGGCGTCTTAGAATAAATTTAAGAAACAACACATGAAATGGATCCTGTTCGATCATTCCAATTAATTTACCCAGCTTCTCTTTTCATAAAAAGAGCCTTCAATTAACTGACATTCGTCGATCCAGAACCAATTTCAAATCTTCTTTGTCAAAAAAAAATGTTCGAAGAGAATCGATCAACATTCCCCACACCAAATGATCGAGCATTACATTGTAGTCCCTTAAAATAAAAAACAAAAATTAACACCACAACTCATAACAGAAATACAAATTATTCACGTCTCATGTATTTTACATTTCAAAAATAAAAATTTCAGACTAAAATACAAAAAAAAATTACTTTTAAGCGCATGATCTTGTCCGCTTCCCCGATTAATACAAAAATAACTATCTTGATATCATGCTGGCCTGATAGACAAGTAAGACCAATTCATGCGCATTGTAGAAATTTTATTATTATCTTCATCATCATCGTCGCATTGTGACACCAAATGTGAACAAATATGAACAAATTTCATACTTTTACACTTTCGCTTTTATCGTTTGTTTGTGGTGCTGATGCGATTGGTCTTGCAATACAGGCACCATTCTTCATCGAATGCAGCACAAAGACGGTTATGTGATATAAGATTTTTGTTCCATATAAGAAAAATTTAATCAAAACATCATAAAATTAAATTAAAATTAATTCAAAAAAAAATTTTAGTAATGAATCAGTGAAAATTTATGTCCTTTGATGAAAAAAACAACTTTAAAGGCAGAAATGAATTGAATTCAGTTAAATTTCGCAGGAACTTAAAATTTTTCCTTCACACACAGTCATATGCAAAAAAAAAATTATAAGTAACATCAAACACTAAATGCATCATGCCAATGTCACATGTCTCAAATTTCATTGACTCCCCCTTTAATTTAAAGTTCCATTTAAATGCAATTTTTCTGATTAAAATCAATTGAATCAATTTTAAGTTACAACGGAAAATGGAAAATCCTTTCAGTCATTCACGTATATGTGTGTGAATTTGAAAGAAGTGATCACATGCAACATTGAGACATCTGCAGTGAAAATGCTCAACTAGGAATTGACATTTAAATGTTTGCTATGTTGCTTGCAGTTAAATTTCATTTTTTATTTTGAATTTCTTTTGGGATTAAATTCATTTAAAAAAATTTAGGGAGAAAAAATTAACAGATGATGATTAAAGGCATACATCACACACAATAATGCACCCTTTTTGATTACAATTATAATTTAACATACATCTACGGATCCTATTAATAGAAATATCTGTCTTGCGTATATTCTTATGTTGTCTTTGCGTATGTCCAAATCAAAGTTATTGGGAAATTACGTTATTTTTTTTTAACATTCACATTTTCACTTTTTAAATTTCTGTTTATGTTGACATTTAAATGCAATTTAATTTCAGGATTTTCATTGAAATCGACAAAACTGTGAGTAAAATGATTTCTTCGCTCTTATAATTAACGGAACAAACCAAAATTTCCATTCTTACTGTAACTCTAATAATATAATTGTATGATTCTGATAGTTTCCCTTGTTTACTGTATGAAGCGCATGGCCTTTTTGAAATCAACGCAAAAATTACCCGTGGTATGTTTACATTTTTGCTTGTTCCTTTACACTTTCATTTCATTCACATGTATGATGATGATTATGATGATGATAAAGTTAAATAACAAAAAAAAAATATTTGTGTGTTGGCTCACAGCTGTTTTGAAGAAGGAAATTGTAGTAAATAAAATATTGAATTTGCATAGCCGCGGAGTATGAATTTAATGCTGCTTCGTCGCATTTCATTGTGACAGAGAATGATTCAAGTAATGAAATTGGATATTCTTGTTGGAATTGAATTTCATTGAAATGAAAACAAAAATTGCATATTGAAATGTGTTCACTATGTCTTAGGAATTTATTGAAGTGCAATTCAATTGAATACCACTCTGATGTATGAAATTTGTTGCAAAAATTTGTATTTGAGCCTCATTCTGAACAAGAATTCCTTGATTTAAGCCCATTAAATGGATTTCGTCTATTAAATGACACCAGAAATGTGAAATTTTCCTTGAAATGTCCTTCCATGGAATATTTCACGTAATAGTGCAGCATTGTAACGGTCAAATGCCATCAGCGTATGAAAACTTTTTTTATTTTCCAATGGACTGTGTGGTTTGATTTCCATTGATTTGATCATCTCATTATTAAATTAGTGCACTTGATGTAAAATTTTTAAAATTATTTTTTTTTTTGGCATTTCAATGTCATTTCCTTACCTCTTTCTTTTGATATGAGTCAGACACGACTAAATCCATTCATTTCATTTAAGAATTAGTGTGGTAATAGTTAAATACAATTTTAAGCGCATGATCTTGTTGGCATTCTCGATTAGTATTTACAATTTCCCTTCGTGGTTTTATGTTTCCCTGATAGACTTGTGAGACCGATTCATGCGCGTTGATTCAACTTATTCGATATTAAAAGTATCACAAAATACAACGAGAGATTGAATGTGGTTCATTGAATTTTTTTTGTACGACGATTTTTGGTGCATTTTGAAATGAAAAAAGGCGCCTTTGATGGCAGTTTTCGATGTTCACATACAAATGATGATTTAAAATTTATATGTTTTGATTAAAACACTCTTTTCTAGTACAATTTTAATTTTATTTATCCATAATACATACTTATAAGCAGACATTACGATTTCATGTTAAAATAATTAATAATTAACGCCATTACCATGAGGAACGATTTGCTATTTTACTGCTCATAAAAGGCCTAAGACAAGAAATCACATTAAATCCTCCCTGTTTTCCGAAAATTTAATTCCATTCATTAAAAATCATAAATTTAACTGACATTTCGTTGAAATTTAAACTCATTTGAATATTTCCTCTCTGTTATTGTCATTTTTTGACGTTTACTTCTCTCTTACTCATCAAATCTCATTTTCCCTCTTATTTTTGTGATTCTTCAGTGGATCAAAACAAAGCAAAGTTTTGTTATTTTCTTCTAAATCAAAAAAATATAAATTTAATTGTGAAATACTGCTCAAAATTAGTTGGAAATATAATTTAAAGGTAAAATAAACATTGAATAATAGTATTTAATTAAAATTTAGAGGGGAATTGTGTTAATTATGCATTAATTTCATAAAAACCGGGACACCTCGTGGAAGTTTGGGAATAAAAGGAGACGCTCAATGTTTACCTTTTCAAATTTGATATCTATTTATGGAATTTAATTTACATGAATCATTTGACTTTAAATTTAAATTTTCTGAATGTAAAATCAACCAAAAAAAATATTGAACTTTTTTTATTATTTATGCGACGTACTTTTCCATGCATCTATGCGTGTATTGAATGTACGTACAGCGTTTTAAATAAATAAACAGGATCATTGTAAAAGGATTCAGTTTTATTGTGACATCTATTGAAGATTGATTAATTTTAATTTTTTTTTTCAAATCTAGATCTACCCTAAAAATTAATCGAATATGAGCGATTCAGAGCGAGCTCATGGTGGTCGTCGCAAACGAGAAGGATCAAATTCATCTCCAGAAGATCCTTATAGTCGTGGTGGAAATGAAGGCGATTCCCGTCATTCGAGTGGTGACGAGCCCCGACGTAAACGTCAAAGCACTGCAACTACAAGTTTAGTTCGTGGAACTGGTCCATCTAAACGTCGAATGTTACATGATTTGATTTATACGCGTCCACAAGCAGTAAAATTGTCTAAAAAAGGAACCACTGGAAATGGAGTTCCAATTAAATCAAATTATTTCCGACTCGAAACACGTCCCAATTGGGCAATTTACCAATATCGTGTCGACTTTTCACCAGATGTCGAAGTCAGTAATATTCGTAAGGCCATTTTACGGGGACACAAAAATATGTTTGATGGTTTCTTGTTTGATGGAACGATGCTGCTTACAAGTAAACGATTAAGAGAAGATATCACTCAATTGACGACTCAAAGAACAGATGGATCGAATGTTATTCTTACAATTAAATTTATTGGACAAGTATCGATGACGCAACAAGGCAGTTTGCAGGTCCTCAATTTAATTATGAGAAAATCCATGGAAGGACTTAAATTACAACTAGTTGGACGAAATTTCTTTGATGCCGTTGCAAAAATTTCAATTCGTGATTATCGTTTGGAATTATGGCCAGGTTATGTGACCTCAATTAGACAACATGAGTATGACATTTTGTTATGTACGGAAATTTCATCGAAAGTTATGCGAATGGAAACTTTGTATGACATTTTACAAGAGTGTTTGAAAAATTATCGAGATCACAAGGAGGCATTTAATAAGATTGTAATTGGAAGCACAGTTTTAACGGATTATTCAAATAAGACATATCGTGTCGATGATGTTGATTGGGATCAAAGTCCAGCATCGGTTTTTAAGACCAAAGATGGAGATGTGAGTTATGCCGAGTATTATCAAAAAAGATACCAAATAAGGATACGGGATATCAGACAACCTCTCATTTTGTCACGTTCCAAGGACAAGCAAAAGCGTGGAGGACAAGCAGATTTAATTGCACTCATTCCTGAATTGTGTCGTGCTACCGGATTGACTGAGGATATGAGATCGAATTTCAGGTAAAACTGAAATTAAATTCAAGTCATTCATTTTCATTGAATTTTATGATTTTTTTTCCCAGATTAATGAAAGCAGTTGCAGAACACACACGAATTGGACCTGCTCAACGTATTCGAAGATTATTGGACTTTAATCAACGCCTCAAACGAACTCCCGAAGCCATGGAAGTACTTAAAGAATGGAATATGACTTTAGCACCTGATTTAATTGAGTTTACAGGACGTGAGCTCCCATCAGAACGAATTGTCTGTAATGATCGAGAGTAAGTTTCATTGAATTTTAATCCTAAAAAAAAAATTAATAATGATTTTTTCAGAATTCCTGGCAATGCAGATGCCGATTGGACCCGTGATTTCCGAAATTGTCTCCTTTACACAGTAGTTCCCCTCACAAATTGGCATCTGATTGGATTGAAACGCAATTATCGTGAATCTAACGATTTCATTAGATGTCTGCAGGATGCAGTGAAAAATATGGGTTTTACAATCAACTCACCTCGAATGCATTTAATTGACAACGATCGAAATGATGAGATTATGCGTGCGATTGAGACTTGTGCTCGTCAAGATACTCAACTCATTATGCTGATTGTTGGCAACAATAATGGAGCACGATATTCAGCTATTAAGAAAAAGTGTTGTGTTGATCGTGCGATTCCCACTCAAGTAATTATCCAGAAGACGATTACACCGAAAGATGGAAATATGCGAGGATTGATGTCAGTTGCCACAAAAGTTGCGATTCAGCTGAATTGTAAATTGGGTGCAGCTCCGTGGTTCGTTAAATTACCATTAAGTGGATTGATGACAGTTGGGTTTGATGTGTGTCATGATACGAAGAACAAATCAATGTCATATGGAGCCCTTGTTGCTTCAATGGATTTGAGAACATCATGCAAATATTTTAGTACAGTGTCAGCACATCAAAATGGGGAAGAACTTTCAAATGAATTAGCACTTAACATGACAAAAGCCCTGAAAGAATATCGAGCTGAACACAACACCTTACCATCAAAAATCCTCTTCTTCCGTGATGGTGTTGGTGAAGGTCAAATTCACTATGTAATCGAACATGAAATTGAAAATCTTCGTAAAGTCCTTGAGAAGCATTACGAGAGTGTGGGTCAAGAACTTCGATTTGCCTTCATTGTGGTAAATAAACGACTCAATACACGCATTTTCCGAGCAGATCGAAATCCAGCACCAGGCACAATTGTAGATGACGTCATTACATTACCAGAACGCTACGATTTCTTCCTCGTATCACAGAGCGTGCGACAAGGCACAGTCTCACCTACCTCTTACAATGTAATTTACGATTCCTTGCAACTCCCGCCAGATAAGATGCAGATTTTGACATATAAAATGTGTCATTTATACTATAATTGGAGTGGGACAACGCGAGTTCCAGCTGTCTGTCAATATGCACATAAATTGGCGTTTCTCGTTGGACAGCACATTCACCAATCTCCTCATCAATCCTTACAAAAACAATTATATTTCTTGTAAGATTTTTAACATGTTTTAAAATTAAGCTTTTTAATTCCTATTTTTTTATGAATTTTATCACAAAACATTCTTTATTCAAGAATTTCCTAGTATTAAGGCAATAAATTGTAATCATAATAAAAAATGAAGAAAAAAAAATTCAAATTTTAATTTTATTTGACCGTTAACAACTGATAAAATTTATTATTCAAATCCACAAACTCCTCATCATCCTTTTCAGAGTCATCAGTTCCAGATTTTTCCACGCAATCGTTCTCGATGACCTTCGTCACAATTTCCTTAGATGCATTTTCCCTCATTTGCTGATTTACTTTTAATTTTCTCACAGAAGATTTTGTCTTGATTCGTTGTTTATCGAAAGTCTCCAGATTAGGTAGAAATTTTTCACACCATTCAAACATTAAATTGTAATATTTTTGATAATTCGGCGCATTTCTAAAAATTTGGTCTTTAATGTAACTCCGTGAATCGTTACGTGACTTCAAATTAACGTAAGTGTTGTAAAGGAACATTCCATGAAACAATTGGGACATTTGAATAACTGGAAATGGGTTGTTCGAAAGTCCATTCAATGTATGCAGGAACAAACAAACTGATTGCAATTCTGAGAATGCGTGGACAATTGAACGATCGAAATCTGCGTGACGCCTCTCGAATTTTTGATTTATTGAGAAATTTGATAGAAGTTTTTCCATTACAAGGATTGACTCGTGTTTGGAGAGTATTTTATTGATCTCAATGATTGTCGTGGCATCTGAGGGGTCTGGAATTGGTTTTAACTTTAATTCTTCCAGTAATTTCTTGTATCCTTTGATGAATTTTGTTTCATCATGTGTAACGGAAAATTTGCGGTCAATTAAAAACATTGCAATAACACCCAATAACACAGAATGAAGATGAATTGAAGTAACTAATTTTGATCGGGACATCCAATAGATGATTGCAAGGAAATATAATCGCAAACCATCGGGGAGTTGCTTTAAATCGTTAAAAAGTGTTGTTAGCGAGAAGTTTTCGAAGACAAAATGAAATTGTTGAGGGTTTTTTTGTTTTTCTGGATTGAAATTCACATCTGGGATTTCAGTTGCATCAAATTTTTTGTAATAAAATCTTGCATATCGCGTTATTCGTGTCATGTACCACAAGGTTGGCTTATTGGGGTGATGCAACATGGCATATATGCGAAGAAGGATGGGATATGAAATTGAATTTGCATCTTCAAGGGTGAGGTCTTCGACTTGCGGATAATTCACGTAACGGCGACCTGCATAAAGGTCAACAACGAATCTCGGAAGTGAACCTGACATGAATTTGGCTTGTAACCAATCGGGAAATGTTATTTCCGGGTTCTGTGAAATTATTGGTGTTTCATCTAAAATTTCTTCTTCTTCTTCCTCTAAAATTTCCTCTGAATCACCATTTGAATCGTCTTCGGATTCCTCATTTTCCTGTTCCTGGTCATCATTTTCATTTTCAATGTCATCTTCATCATTTTCAGAAACTTCATTTGATTCTTCAGGTTCCAGTAACAACGCTTCCAAATCGATTCCAGTCTCATTCTTAACTTCAGGCACCTCATCTACAAACCCAAAATATTCATATGACACTGAAATTTCATTGTTATATCCATCCATTGCAGTTTTGATTTGTTTGATTAACCGTTCTCTATCAGGGAGTTTCATCACTCCTACAATTTTCTGTAATGCAGATTTAAGACTCTCATTTTTGAGCCATTCAAATATCGTTTTGATCCGTTTTTGTTGTGCTGTTGTCTTTTTTCGCCCTTTTTTAACACGCACATGCGATAAAAATTTTCGAAAAACTCGTCTTTCAATGAAATCATTGCCAATCAATGTGGCAAAAAGAGGCAACATTTCCTTCGTTAACGCTCTTTTACCTCCAATGAGACTTTCAATTGTATATAAACAGCAATCCAGATACTGATATTCAATTTTTTCCTGAATTGGCTTTGATTCATCTTCATTCAATGTAATTGCTTCTGTCTTTTTCTTATTTTTACCGACAACAACAACCTTTTTCTTGGACTTGATTCCCTTTTTCTTCCCTTTTCCACTTCCAATAACTTCAATTTCATAATTTTTCTCATCTTCCATCACTTTTTTATAGACTTTATGTGTCAATGTCACATATGGAATATACATCACATTATGAATGTAAAAATCTGAATCATAACTTAGTACAGGACATTCAAGTTTTCTAGCTAAAATTGCAATTTCATCATCTGCCTCAAACAGGCAACGCATTACAGGGATTTTACTTGCAACGACAGCATCCAAAAAAACTTCCCGCATAAAAAGTGGAATAACTGGCTTAGAACTTCTCGGTAACGCATATTTAACTGAGGTGATTCTGGATTGTAATCGTGCTTTAATTGTCCGCATTTTACGTTCCTCATATCCACCGTCCATTAAAACAAAGGGAGTGACGTTACAGGATTTGAGAAGAGCAAAAAAGTGCATCACAGCTTTGTAATACTCGTCATAATTGCCACCAAAACAACTGTTGTGAGTTTTGTTGAACAACTGAGAGGCCAAATTATCACCGTCAATCACTAAATTACAGTCATGAAGTTCAAATGGAACTAAATACTGTTCTGCATTTTTTGCAATGTAAGTTGTAAGGCCACGAACTCCCATTATTTTATCTGTGAATTCATAATTCGAACATAATATTTTCTGTACATAAAATAAAATTTGAAATAATTTACCTTTGACTGTGTTTTAGTATCAAAAATGTTTTAATTGTATTTTATTTTACACTTCAATTGTAAAATATTTGTTTATTTACATTTTCCACATGGCTTTGACGTTTTCTGTACTGGATTCTATACGGTAGATATTCCATACACAAAAATTAGGGTGAACATTCAATTCATAAAAGAATTCTTAATTGAATTCATTCATATTTCGCAACGAAATCGATATTCTAAGTTACGATGAGACTCATTTCACTCACCTATCAATTTGCTTATCTTAACTTGTCAATTTGCTAATCTTAATTTATCAATTTGCTAATCTTGACCAGAAAATTTGCTAATCTTGACTTATCAATTTGCTAATCTTGACCTGTCAATTTTCTAATCTTGACTTTTCAATTTTGCTAATCCTGACCTTTCAACTTGCTGATCTTGACTTGTTAATATGTAGTTGTTATATATAGTTGTATATAGTATTAAGATTAGTAGTATTAGTGTACATAAT
>LN483802.1:46880-74523 GCA_900002565.1 Culicoides sonorensis
ATATATGGCCCATATTTTTCCGAGCCATATATTTATGGCCCGTATTTTTTCCATACATATATTTATTTATGGCAATATATTGCAATATATGGTATTGCCCATTATATTGTTCCAAGCCTTGTTCAGACTCTCTTTGAAATCTGATCTAATCTGCATTTCATTATCTTATGTCATATCAATTGTAAAGGCATCGTATGCTCACACCCTGTATATGACATCAATTTTTCCAGTAAGTGTCTCCTTTTCCACAAGTGTCATCAATTTGAAGTGAAAAATTTCTCTGTCTGTACAGGTAAATATTTATAATTAAAACTACACTTAAGTGGCATTTTCAACCCATCACCTGTAAAATTTTCTGATTGTTTTAATGTAAATATTTGGATTAATTCCTAATTATAACATAAAATAAGTATCTATTCAAATTGAATTGTATTAAAATAACATCCATAACTTTCCGATTAATTTTAATTTTAATTTATTTTCAATTTTAAAGGGGTATTTCCACTTAACTACTTCAGAATCTGAAGTGTTCAGTAAAAATATATTACAATAAAAAACGCAATGAAACGCAATTTCAATAACAGTGAGAGGAAAAACCACACAGCCATAGAATCAAATTTCCTCTCATATACATTTCATAACCAAGAATTATCCGCAATCGAGAATTATTTTCATTCATAACGCGAACATTGAAGACATTAGATCACATTTTTCTGTTACATTGATAATAAAATTACTCATACAATAAAAAAAACGTAATTTCGTGAAAGAAAAGAGAAAACGCAGGTTTAAATACCATTCTAATGTTTGTTAAAATTATACTATTAACACACCTGTGTTATCAAATCGGCTCATTTTTACGATAAACAACAAAAAAAAAAAATCATTGTTCGCAGGTTTTTTATATAAATAAAGGAAACACACTTGAGATTGTTATCAGTCGAATTTGATCGTTATTGTTTGGCGCGTGTCGAGAATTTAAAAGAAAATAACAAAAATATTAAAATAAAATAAAAATTGGAGTGCAAAATCCAAAAAAAAAAAATAAATTTTATAACAATATTAAATTTATGTAACTCTCTGGTTCATATCAAATAAAATTTATGAATGAAAAATTTAATTATTAATTAAAAGTTTAATCTGAATTCACATAAATGTATGTGTATTTTTTTTTTTAAATTCAATCATTAATTAAAAATAATCTGAAAATTGAATAATTAAAACATGAAAATGGAAAAAATAAATTCAATTGAAATTTCAATTAAAACAAAAATCCATTTAAATTAAAATATGATGAACTCAACTTCACCAAAATCATCGTTAGCAAAATTGGGTTTGCATTCAAATAAGCAAAAGACATTTCGTGTTATGGTACTTGGACAAAGTGGAGTTGGAAAAACTGGTAAATAAATAAATTATGTAAATTAAAGTTTCCTTGTTTGAAATTTACAGTCCAAAAAATTTGAATCAAAATTTTTTAATTTAATTTTTTATATACAAGGAAGTAAAGTCAAGGGAATCGTTAAGTAATGACAGATATATGTGAGATTAAATTTAACAAATAAATATCTTTTGAAATTTAACAGACTGTGAAATAAAATTGTTTAAGATTAGATTTCATAGAGATATAATCTGTGAATGTGTTGCAGCACGTGCGTGAAATTTTTCATGTGTTTGATTTTTAAAAATAGAAAAAAATTAAAAATTTTCAATGAAATTGAAGTGAAATTCCCTGAAAATGTTTTATATTGTTTTACATTTAAAAAAAAAAAAAAAAATAACGTTCATAATTTATGTGAGAAATTTAAAACATCACTCATAGAGAAAGATATTCATGATTAAGGATAAATTTATGACTAGTAACATGAGATTGATTTATATCGTTTTCAAGAGGATTGAAATGAGAGATTTTCCTTAAAAATAAATGTCAAAAATAAAGATAATGCTTAATTGACCTTGACATGATTTTCACTTTATTTTATGTAGATGACATTTAATTTTTGAGTAAATGAAATTCAATCGATGTCTTTAATGATTTTGCGTTTCATTTTTTTTTACTGTGATTGCCTGTCTAGTAATTGAACTTACTTCCAAGAAAAGGACCAAGTGTAATTTGAATATTTTCTTCAATATCTACAGGTTTTTAAGGAAAAATGCGCTTTTGTGACCACTTTGACCGTCTCTGCTGGAAATAATTTGAAATATTATTGGAGTTACAAAAAAAGAGTAAGAGAGACTAGGAGAGTAAAAAAGAGAGAAATGAGAGAGCGAGTGAACTTGTCTACCTTAAAAAAGTCTAAGCGTAATCAGCTGATTTTAGTCCATTTTAATGTTATCAATTCTATAAGTCTAAGCCTTAGAGTGTGATTTGTGTAGTCACATGCTCTGGAGCTCATATTTCATTGAATCTCATCAAAATGCATTTTCACACTCAATTCACGATTACACTTTCCCAATTTTTTTTATATTAATTTTTTTCTTATTGATCTCATTTATTGATGAATTTTGATTTATTTTCAATTAAGTTAAATTACGTATTTTGTTTTTCATTGAAATCATTAATATTTGGGTATTTTTTTATTCAATCCTCTTCTCCTTAATTTTTTTTCTTTGACATAATCCAATTTTCCGATTGAAATGTAACATCTTTTATATTATATTATTTATTAATTTTTCATTGGAAAACGTTTAAAGGACTCTAACAAAAGATCTTTATTTATAAAAAGTTTCTTTTTTCCATGTTATCAAAATATTTGTATTCATTGGAATTATTATTTATGGATTGTGGTGATTTAAGATATTTAATGGGAAAAGAGTCACTGTCAGCAATTATGGAAAAAATTGTGAAATTTAACCATTGAATAGTTAAAAAAAGTGCATTTTGATAACTAAAGACGATGAAAGTCATAAAAATTTCTGGAAAATTCATAAACAAGTTACTTTTAAAATTTTAACGGTTTTTTTTACTATTTGAATGCTATGGAGCTCACCACTACAAAAAAAACGTCTGTAAAAGAATACACGATCACGCTTCAATAGACCATTTTGGAGTGAGCGACACATTGACCACATAAACATGGTCTGTTAAAGTGAAATAAAGTTTAGTGCCCATTTCTAATATTAGACAGAATTCACAAAAAAAAAACTCAATCTTATTGAAAGATTTTCCATGAAAAAAAAAATGAAGAAAGGGTACAATTAGACGAAAATTAAGTGAAATTCCTTTCAAAGAGAATTTGTTTAATTCCTAATTAAGTACAATTTATTTATTTATCATAATGTTTAAAACGTAATATTTTTCTATGAATTGTTGAGAATTGACAAAAAAATTAAACACTTCAGTTAAAAATAAAAAAAGGGAAACCTCAAAGAAATTGATACAAGAATTTTCTTTATATCACAAAATTGTAAATATCTTCCGCATTCTTTAGCAACAAAGAATTCCATACAAATTCAATTTCAAATAAACAAATATTTGGAATTTAATTCAACATTCAAACCATTATTACGTTTTAAGAAATTTTCCATTGTCGCAGCACAAAGTTGTAAATAAATGAAAAACCACACAATAAGAAAAAAAAATTAATGTCGCGTCAATTTGTTTTTTATCGTAAATCATTCAACTTTTATGAAATTTTTCATAGAAATATTTTTAATACTAATTCCGATAATTATAAATTTTAAATTCATTAAACAAGTATTGTCATAAAAAAACATTTATGTTAAAATCTCCTAGAATTTAGTAATTGATGCTCCTTATTGGTTATGTTAATTGAAAGCAAAATCTTAGCTTAATAAAAAGAAAATGATAAAAAAATACTTTTTTTTTGCCTTGAAATTAACCATTCAAGTTAAAAGTCCATTTTCAATGAAAAAAAAAATTTCCAATAAATTTTACATTCATTTTAATTTGACCCAATTTCGTGAAAATGTACGACACACTTCAGATATATTGTCAAATAATCAATTTTCTCAAATTTTGATTTGGGTGTATGATTACTTGGTGGTCTGCCCATTTGAATTTAGTGTTGTTTACATATGAACTTGAGTAGGAAAGTTTTACTGTAAATAATGATCATAAATTTCACGCTGTGGTAAAAAAATTGATCACTTTTACTCGTTTGATATGTAATATTAAATTGACAGCTCGTTGACCGAGTTGGTTAAGTGGCTGGTATGATTGGTAAGAATCCTGCGACGGGGGTTCAAATCCAGTCCCGGACATAATGTGCTCAAGTGTTACTTAGAATACATGAAAACCCTCCTGTGATTTTTAAGGGGCGCTGAGTGAAACCTGAGGACGACTGGATTGGATGACAGTATAAATTGTAGGTCCCACGTGGTTACACTATAGATAAAAAGCACTTGGTATGGAATTTTTGGCTGAAGTAGTATGAACACAATAGGACCATTGGGCCCGCGGTGGAGCTTGTTCATATCTTATCTAATTGAAAGAATTACTTTGCGATTTTGGGAATTTTCCTCAAATTGTGTCCAGAAAAGTATCAGATTTCTAAAACAGATGCAGGGTTTCTCATGCATCAGGGTGTCCTTTATTCTAAGAACAGAACAACACATTTCATGGAATATCCTTTCAATTTGTTCCAATTAAATTAATACTTTTTTTCCTCTTTTCATTTCCTAGATTTATTTTTTAATGCAAAATCTTTCCACAGTATTCAAACACAATACTAAGTAAACAGGAATTGAAAATAATAATACACCACTTTTCAGGGTCGCATATTCCTTCAACCTACTAATACATGTAGAAGTATGAATGACAGTTAGTACATTGATCAGTGATTTGCGAAAACGATATTTGTTTGTTCATAATGACAATAAATATTTTTTTTTTACATGAGAGTCAAAGTATTATGTAAACATCAGTTATGATTTTTGTTATAAAATCATCTCATTTTATCATGAATACGTAAAATGAAGTCTCGTTTCAATTGATTTTTGATGGAAATTTAATGGAATTCGTCCCACATTGCAACACATTGCGTCCCACAGCCGCATTGACATTTCAACGAATTATCATTCAGAAAAAAACTTGTCTTTTAATACCCAATTAAACAGCTGATTAAGGCACGAGGATGACAAAACATAAGTGTGTGAATTCATTAACACTTAAATATGTCGTGGTGGGTCGGAATGTTCATTTAACGTGGGTGTTGCTTGATTGTCACTTGTTTGTCGCGATTTTAAAAACGCAACAGGCGACTTGGAAATTAGATTTTGGTTCATTTCACTGGGTCTCAGAGACCTTCATGACCATAAAAAAAAGTGGCATGATTTTTATGAGTGTTAACCCTTCTCTTGCAATATGAAGGCGTTTTAACAAATTTAAGAAAAGTTGAAAAAAATGTCTAACAAATTCAAGGGAAACATAGAACTGATTTTGGATTATTTTATATTTGGATTAGTTTAAAAATGCTCTCGATTTTAAACTCTCATGACCGAACCAAAGCTTAACTCACTGACTATTCGAGTGAATATTTTAATCCCCCCAAACGACCTAAGTGTGCCAACCAAACGAGATCGTTTGCCATGTGAACATGTTTCGCTTCTAAGCGTTCACTCCTAACGCCCGCTTTATGCAAAGTATAACGTTATAACAAATTCGTATGTGTATAGATAGCGGAAAATGTATAACGCGCTCTGTACGTAAATTATATATACCATGCATGAAGTAGTAGTAAGAGTGTAGATTTTCAGACGTAATGTTAATTAAAGGGTTAAATGAAACGGAAGGAAAAGAAACAGCAATAAAAATATTATTGAATACCCCACGCTATTAGTCTAAACTCTTCTTTTTGTCCATGTGTAAAACGTGTTGAATTTTTTTCAATAAAAAATACTAAGACTTGTTTACGTCTCATAAGTTATATAAAAAAAAAACAGATTATAAAAGAAGCTCCTATTGAAGAAAATTGAAACACGTTTGCTCTAGAAAGAAACATTTCCTTCTAAATAATTATCTTTTAAAACTTTACATGTGGTAAACAATTCCACGGAAGCAGAATAATGCCTTTTTAATGAAAAACTAATCTAGTTCAATCTAAATGTACATTGTCTCACCCTCTGCATGCTCAAAACAGAATGACAATGAAAAATTTTAATTAATTTATTTTTGGGTGAAGCCAATCAAACAATAGAAGGCCTCCAAAGATGCTTGGACATTTTATTAAATTCATGTTCACATGACAGTGAAGGTGAAAATTCTCTACAATAAACTATAAAATTCAAATAATTTCATCTCAGATCAAAACATAAGCATTAATTAATCGCACGGGAATATTTACATAAACAGACATGTTGCGATGAAATTAAATGTGAGTGTGTTCAATGTTCAAGTCAGATATCGTGTTTATTTAAATTACTCCAATTAATATTTAAATTGGATAAATTATTCTTGCTTCTGCTCTCTTTTCATTATTTGTGAAAATTCTCTTCATTCCAACAATTTACATTGAACTATCAATTTAGAAGAGTGGCAGTGCTTGAAAATGAAAATAACAAATAAAAGCATAAAATGTAAGCGAAAGTTTAAACACCTTGAAATTTCACCTTCATTCCATTATTTTGACGTATGATTCTTATCTTTGCTTAATGCTAATATTCGACACATTCCATTTAATTTCAATCCTGACATTAATGACGATGAATAATTAATTTTTTTTAACTTTAAAGATTATCGCATTTCATTAACTTGAAAAAATAAAGTTAAATCAATTTTAATTGATTCAGTAGCACGAATAAAAGTACAAACATTGTGTCATAAACCATATTCATCGATTCAGATACAGTAAACAGATAGCCATTTGATTATCTGCTCATTATTTTACATTTTAACCACAAACCAATTGATTTAACGTCAGAGTGATTATTATTAAAAAGTGACTTTTTTTTTGTTGATGATTGATATTAAATTTCACAAAGTTTAACCTGATTAAACTGGAGATACCACATTTTGTATAAATTATAAACAAACCGTTTTTTTTTATAATATTTAAAATATCTCTATTTCCATATAAAAAATTTCATACGAGTTTTACAATTTTCAAACGATTTCCATTTTTTTAAATAAATTTTCGAACAAATTTGATTTTAAAAGGCAAAATTTCGACATCTCAAAACAAATTTTCGACCAATTTCGATTTTTTTAATTAAATTTTCGAACAAATTTGATTTTAAAGGCAAAGTTTTGACATCTCAAAACAAATTTTAGACCAATTTCGATTTTTTTAAATAAATATTCGAACAAATTAGATTTTAAAGGCAAAGTTTTGACATCTCAAAACAAATTTACGACCAATTTCGATTTTTTTAAATAAATTTTCAAACAAATTTGATTTTAAAAGGCAAAGTTTGAAATCTCAAAACAAATTTTCGACCGATTTCAATTTTTTAAATTAAAATTTCGAACAAATTTGATTTTAAAAGGCAAAGTTTTGACATCTCAAAACAAATTTTCGTCCAATTTCGATTTTTTTAAATAAATTTTCGAACAAATTAGATTTTAAAGGCAAAGTTTTGACATCTCAAAACAAATTTACGACCAATTTTGATTTTTTTAAATTAATTTTCGAACAAATTTGATTTTAAAAGGCAAAGTTTTGACATCTCAAAACAAATTTTTGACCAATTTCGATTTTTATAAATTTTTGAACAAATTTGATTTTAAAAGGCAAAGTTTTGACATCTCAAAACAAATTTTCGTCCAATTTCGATTTTTTTAAATAAATTTTCGAACAAATTTGATTTTTAAAAGGCAAAGTTTTGACATCTCAAAACAAATTTTCGACCAATTTCGATTTTTTAAATTAAAATTTCGAACAAATTTGATTTTAAAAGGCAAAGTTTCGACATCTCAAAACAAATTTTCGACCAATTTCGATTTTTTAAAATAAATTTTCGAACAAATTTGATTTTAAAAGGCAAAGTTTGAAATCTCAAAACAAATTTTCGACCAATTTCGATTTTTTGAAGTATGTTTTCAAACAATTTTGATTTTTAAAAGCAAAGTTTGAAATCTCAAGACAAATTTTCGACCAATTTCGATTTTTTAAAATAAATTTTCGAACAAATTTGATTTTAAAGGCAAAATTTCGACATCTCAAAACAAATTTTCGACCAATTTCGATTTTTTTAATTAAATTTTCGAACAAATTTGATTTTAAAGGCAATGTTGCGACATCTCAAAACAAATTTTCGACCAATTTCAATTTTTTTGAAGTAAGTTTTTGAACAATTTCGATTTTTAAAGGCAAAATTTCGACATCTCAAAACAAATTTTCGACCAATTTCGATTTTTTTAATTAAATTTTCGAACAAATTTGATTTTAAAGGCAAAATTTCGACATCTCAAAACAAATTTTCGACCAATTTCAATTTTTTTGAAGTAAGTTTTCGAACAATATCGATTCTTCAACGATTTTCATGCACAAAAGTAATTCTAATTTTAATCAAAAATTTTGCCGAATTTCGATTTTTGCAGGCTAATCAATCTAGTAAACAGATTCCATTTCATTCATTTTTCAGTAAAACGAGAAAATTGATAAAATTTTGATTTTGTTTACTGTTTTTTTTTATGTCAAAATAAAAATTTTCCTTTAAGGATAAAGAACATGTAACACAAAATGACTCATTCAAACATTTACCTTTTCAAGTTGTTAACAGTCATCATCAAAGATAAACATATCTGTTTTCCACGTAACTTTTGAGAGGCATGCTGTGAAAAGTGACTGACACACATTATTTAATTTTTGTTTGCATTTGAATATTTGATGACATAAATAACAAATCAATTTCCAATTTAAATGATTTTTTTTTATTTACTCATCTCTCATCCTTTGTAGATAGAAAAGAGGTTAACGAATTTAATTTGTAAACATAAACAATTTTTTTTTAACTTTAATGGGATCAGACTTTAAGTTAAAAAAAAAATATGAATATGAATTCAAATGGAAAATCACTACAAGTAAAAGTCCAGTAAAAATTTAATGAGGTTATGTCTGGAAATGAAAATAAAAAAAAAACTATGAGAAAAGGAAATAAGATATAAAATATTGAATTATAATTTCTTAGGAAAAAACATGTCTGATACAAAACAGGCTAATGTGTCCTTTATTTCATCGTTATAACAACAGTAACTTTTTTTTATTTTTATTTTATTGATGATTTTTACCATTAATTTTTATATTCCTTTTCTCATTTTTTCTTTCTTCATTTTTTTTAATAGCAATGGTCGTCAGATTCATCACAAAGCGTTTCATTGGTGATTATGACCCAAATTTAGAGAAAATTTACACTCACAACACAGTGATAGATAACGACGTTGTCTTATTTGAGATATTGGATGCCACAGGTCACATGAATGTAAGTACCAAACAAAGATTAATCCTTGATCAAATATTAACTTTTTATTAAAATGTACAGGAAGCGGACAACATTAATCTCGAGACAAACATAAGATGGGCTGAAGCATTCATTCTCACATATTCCGTAACAGACAAATGTAGTTTTGATGAATGTAATCGTCTCAAATTCCTTATTAATTACAATAAGAGAAGACGTCGACTTGGATCTAATCATAAGGTAAATTAAATTTTGACATTTTCTCTCATACAAATAAATTATGTTACTTTGAAGTGTGAACACACACACACAATGAAGTGGGTGGCAATTTAATCGGTTTCACGTGTTATGTGTGTGTTTTCAGGAATTCTTGATTTATTTTCATATAGAAGGCGATGAAATATCGGTTTTAAGTCAATATCTATTAACGAACTTTTCCTCATCATTATTTTTATTTTTAATTTTATTACCTTAAAAATATGACATTATCGGCACCTTGTTACAAATCGTACAGTGATACAGATTTATGGAAGTCAAAACCTCCACAAAAACCCAAAAATGACAGAGGTTCAAATTCAAGACAAATTATAATTAAATTGAGTAATCCCATATCTGACACTGTATGTCCTTCTTGTAGCAGTAAAGTGTCGATCGAAATTCCGATACTGTCGTGTCTTGATGTGAAAAATGCTTTGAGTAACAATAAAAATTCATCAAAAAATTCTGTAATGAGTATTGGTGATAATGAATTTTCAATTAAAAAATCATCATCACAACACATTGAGACAAAAAACTGCTCATTTGAGTCCATTTCAACAGATGAAATCATCCATTTATTGCCGGAAGCGAATAATTTACACATGAAAAGTCATCTTATTACTATTCAAACAAATAATACGGAAGAAAATCCCAAAAAGGACAAATTCCTTAACATGCGAATTAAGGATGAGATTAAATACGATTTGAATTGTGATGACGTTGACAGTTCAAGATCCTCATTAAGTCTTAAACGGCATACAAATAGTCGTAATAAAATTTTTCCCATTGATGAGGTCACTGAAAGTTCTTGGTCCAGTAACATTTCGGAAAGGAAGAAACGGGAACGGGAAATTAAAAATTTACGTGAACAAGAAGAAATTGATCAAATTTCAAAGATTATCGCAAATGCAATTAATAAAGCTAAAGATCGACCACCCACAAGGAAATGTTGCAATGAAAACAGAAATAGGTAGGAAAAAAATATTTTTTTCAATTTCAATGAAAATTTACTTTGATTTCATTGAAGTTTCAGACCAATTTCGTGTAATGACCCTCAAATTCCCATCGTTCAAAGAAATTCACCACCAATAATTGAAGTGAAACCCACGAATTCAAAAAAATCATTCACTCTTGAGCGTTTCTTGTCAGAGAAATCAATCCCATTAGAAACAACTGAAGTTGATAAGCTTCTCGATGATTCAATTTCAAGTAGCACAAGCAATTTTTCATCAAGAACGTATCGAGATTCATTTTTTTCAATGGATGTGACGAGTGTGAGCTCAATTCAAGGCTGTTGCGTTGGAAAATGTTTCACAAAAATATTTAAAGGTTTCCATAAGAAACGTC
This sequence comes from Culicoides sonorensis, assembly GCA_900002565.1. Lineage (NCBI taxonomy): Eukaryota > Metazoa > Arthropoda > Insecta > Diptera > Ceratopogonidae > Culicoides > Culicoides sonorensis. The sequence continues at coordinate 57,846 of LN483802.1, forward strand.
ATGATAAGTGTAACAATCAATCAAAGGAACATATAAATAATAAAAAACAAAAGAAAGAGATTTAAGATAATTAGTTGAAAAATTGATCCAAATAAAATGATACAAATTTATTTTTTTAATGTTATGACTGTAATAAATAAAAATAAAAAAATCACGAGTACAATTCAATTGAAATTCAATTCAAAACAAATTTAAGTGGAGTTGCCTGGTTATTATTCATTAATTTACAAGTACATTCAACAGGTTTATTTTCATGACACGTTCATGCCCCAAAGTTATTATTATTCATGTCATTTGTATAATGATGATCTTTGATTTTACTATTTTATATTAAGAATGACAATGTCATGTGTTTTTTTTATTGTTTATACCCTTAGGAGGGATTTATTGATGTTCCTGTTATACTAGTTGGTAACAAAATAGATCAATTTAATGACCGTATGGTGTCTACAGAAGAAGGACAAAAACGTTCTAAGGAAATTGCTTGCGCTTGTTTTCATGAAATATCTGTACGAGAAAATATTGAACAGGTAAATTTATTTTATTGTTATTTATTTCTCTGTATCAGCGACTTGTTTATTGTGATAAGTAACTTATTTATAGAGAATTTATTTTTTTTTTCTCCATTCATATTAAAGTGCTTTCTTTTCCTTTAAAGGTCACTTCTGTTTTTCGTGATGCCTATCGATTTCATCGCGTCCTTCACAAATTTCCGAAACTCAAGCGGTCCAGCAGTGACGTCCATGACTTGCACAACGAAGTCGAGCTCATACTCAGTCCAGATAGTGTCCATTCATATTGTGATTGTGACTTTAAATCACAGAATCGGAACAATATTTACTTTTTAGGTGAGTTTTCTTTTAAATGTTCTATGAAAATCATCATTTTCATTTATTTTAACATTAGATGGTCAATCATACGTTGAAGAAAATCATGATGACGATAAAGAAAGTGAAAATAACGATAGACAACTGTGTTGCACAAATAGTCATTCCAAGTCAAATGGCGATCCATTTCGAAATCGTGCCTCGACAGATGGAAATTTATCACGTCGTCCAAGAAAATGGAAATACCCGTCATTTTCAGGACCGTTAATTTCACCCCCAGCTCGCATCGAACGAAGGATGTCCATCTCAATGCGCGGCAGCAACACAAATGCAAGTTATTGAATTAGAGAATTTAGATAAATTATGTACAGTAAATTGGATGATAAACGAAGCTTTATTCTAAATTTGAAATTTAAAAAAAAATAAAAAATTAAAAAAAGCACAATTTATACAGAGTAAGCGTAAGAATAAGTAATTTTTTGATACAAAGAATTTTTTTTGTAAATTAAACTCCTAATCGAATGTAAGCTATGTGAGTGTTATGAATGTGCTTATTAAACGTCAATGTGTGACAAAAAAAGACAAGTGTATATTTGAATTTATGTCTGGAATTAAAATTAAAAAAAAAAATTATAATAAAATAAATGGACCAAATGATAAATTTCTATTATTTTTGTGACTTTTCATTCAAAAATTTTATCATCCTTGATGCAATTGATACTCCTCTGCCCTCAATGCCAATGATCGAATATTTCTCAGACAATTTGCCGACGCTTCTTGTAATTCCTTGTCCTTGGAACCAACGGTCTCAAGCAAAAATGGAACTACACCACTCTAAAAATGAACGCAATGTGAAAAATTTGATATGAAAAATTAAGCAAGGTGAGTTTTTAACATACTTGATGCATTGTAATACAATTTTGTGGATCTTCTGAGAGACGCCACAAAGCCAAGGCCGTTGTTCGATGCACTCTTGCACTTGTACTGACCATGTAACCGACAATTGGTGTCACTGTTTTTAATCTTCCAAGTTCTTGAGTGTTATTTCCATATGGAGCACAACTCGCGATAGCGGCGGCTAAATTTTCTCGTAGCATATCGTCTGTGGTATGAACCAAATTTGCAAGCATATCAATCACTTTATGATCCGATAGAACAGCCAAATTTTCTTTATCTTTTGCAATTGTAGCGAGAGCAGCACAAATTGCAGATAAAACGTACGTGTCCCTCGATTTAAGCAAATCAACCACTAACTCAAGTGCACCAACGAAACTTCTCACAAGTTCACCAGAATCTTTAGCGTTTTCTATGCAAGGACACAACGCCCACGCAGCATGTGCTTGCACGCGTTTATGTGGATTTTTCAATAGAGACCAAATGAGTCGAATCGCATCCAATTCCTCGAGCATTGTCATACTCTCAGGATCAGCAGCGCATTCTTTTAAAGCTTTCGCAACATTCTCCAACATTGGTGGATGAGTTCCATTCAAAAGACTGACAAGGAGTGGCAGACCACCTGTAACACGAATATTTTCACGATTATTTTGAAATTTAACACATTCAGCAATGGCTCCGACAACATTGGTAAGAACATCGTCATTCTCATCATTGAGCAGGGAAACAAACACATGAATTGCCTTCAATTGATCAAGTTTCTTGATATTTGACTCCGAATATGCACATTGCCATAGTGCACCTGTAGCTGCTGCTAATAACGGTTTATTATCACGAATTGACTTATCTTTTGCGATCTGGACGAGGGGATCTAACCCACCTGCTTCACGGACAAAATCTCGAGCGGTCTTGAATTCAATTTCAATGATCACTTAACATGAGAATTTGAATAAATCAAAAAAAAAAGTTACCTTATCAGAAGCACACTTAAATATAGCAGAACTGCATTGCATTTTAAGATCAAGGTTGTCCGACGTCAAATGTGTCACAATATCAAGAATCATATTTTCAGTTGTAATCGCTAGTTGATAACTTTTCTCAGTAGCGCATTGTTGGATTGTACCCTAAAAAGATATATTTTCAAATTTCGGTCTTAATCGTATCATGACTCACCATTATTGGGACAACTAATTCAATGTGGACACTTTTAAGTAGACGTCCCATCAATGGGACTATCCCACTTTTTCTCATTAACTCTTTGTTGTGAAGTGACTCGGAAAGTGACCAAAGAGCTCGTGCTCCTGCCTTGGCCATGTCCAGTAATTCCTGTTCTTCGGGTGGAAGTTCCTCTCGTGAAGTTTGAAGTGCACTTAAATCCAAGAAAAAATAACGGTTTTTTTAAATTTAAATTAATATAACGGTACTCACTGTAAACTTATATCAAGCAAATCAACAAGTCGTGGAATTCCACCACATCGTCTCACCAATTTCTGAGCTAATCGAACTTTTGCCACATTAGCTAGTGTTTCAGCAGCCATGACTTTTAAATTCCCCGCAGGTTCAGATAAAATTTTGACAAGTAAGGGAATTCCCCCCAGATCAACAATCGTTTTCCTTATATCCAAATTCAATGAAATCTCAGATAAGACTGACAATGCCCCCAATCGACATTTAAAATCATTGCTTTCCAATAAATTGACGAGAACTTCCAATCCACCAATATCCTGAATCGCCAATTGATTCATTTGTGTAGTCAAATCATATTCTTTAAGGCAACACAGTGCCACAATTGTAGCTGTTTGATTTCCAGCCTTCATATATTTCACTAATTTTTGAATCGTCCAGTAATCTGCAGAGACTTCAGTCTGTTTTGTTCCTTCTTTCCATCGATCTTCATCCTCGGATGATGACATAACTTCACTTGATTCATCACTGTCACTTTCAACATCTTTTTTATTGGAAGTTGCCGTTTTTGAGGAAATTGAGCCTGGTGCAATGCTTTTGCGAGGTAAACCCACTTTGCCACCACCTCGTTTTGTGTTTTTTGCAGTCTTAGCACGCGAAGCCATTGAATTTGATATTTATTTTGGTCAAAATAAGGAAAAAATAAAAGGAAAAGACAGTTGAATGACTCACTAAGGGAATTTCGTTTCAAAAAAATAACTTATTTTGAAAAATGCTATGGTTACTCCACCGTTTCTAAGGTAAAGTAAAGTCAATGGTTTGTTATTGTTTTTTTATTTTTATTTTATATGAAACAGGTCAATTTTCCGTTCTTTGTCTTCTATTCATAAAAGATTTTTTGAAAAGACATAAGAAAATAGTTACCACACATGTCATTAAACAAATTCAGTAAATAAAGTTTACAATTTAACGAAAAAAAATACTCTTAAATTTGTTGCCATGCAAACACACAACCTTATTTTTTAAAATCCACTGATTTAAAGCATTTTTAACTGAACTTATTTATTCATGTCAAATTAACTGACATGGAATTAATCGTTTGTAACACAAGGCGGTGTATTCATATTTTTATTTTAATATTTCTGATCAAAAGCCATGAGCTTGAACATTAGAATTAATTATCATAACAGGTGAGTAGGTGCCTTTTTAAACCGTTTAGACAGATTATGCAGCGATGATCAAGGATACTGATTAAATTTCTTCTAGAACAATTCACATTAAAAAAAAAAAATTAAAATTATCATGAATTATTGTAAATGAATTGTGACTTGAATTATTTTACAAGGTTCAATTTCTTGAGTAAACAAAAACAAACATTTTTAAATCGACACGAGATAAACGCATGTCCTGGAAATTGCTTCATGTCTGGATGAATATTAATTTTGTTTACGATAAAGGGTAGGCATAGTAAATTCCTCGTAAATACTATGAATTATTATTTTTATTGTTATTTTGCCACTTCAGTTTCAAATTCATGTCAACAAATTATGGTGGAAGGATGCGACCTGAGAACTAGACAATGAAATTAATAAAATACCAGGCGTTTCCATTAAATTTCAAAAAATAGACCCTATTTTAATTTTTTATTGATCTCTTAATAAAAATTCATTGAATTGGAGTTCTCCGTGACAATCGTTTCTGAATCTGTTGCAAAATATTTGTCACGGTCTTCGTATCAGGTATTTTATGTGTCGCACATGACTCTAAATCAGGATTGGCTGTCACACGAAAAGTCAAACTTCGACCTTGAAGTACTCTCATCACATCTTCATCCGTTGTATCATCACCCATGAACATGACAATCGCCTTTTCCTGCCATTTCTCACCAAATTTATGTTTCAAAATGTATTCAGCTGCATATCCCTTGTTCCATTGCATTGGAGGCTTCGCTTCCACCGCCATATGTGCTGGACTTGGACGAAATCCCTTTTTCTTGATAATTTCAGTCGATTTACTTATCAATTCCTTGTGATATTCTGCAGGAACAGCTCGAAAATGGAATGTCAATGAATATTTTTTGTCCTCAACCCAGGCACCATCATGCGAAATTTCATTGAGTTCTTCCACCATTTTCGGATAATTTTCTTTCAATTCTTGATTCAACTCGTAATTGAAAATAAATCCATCTGGAAAATGTATTTCAAATCCATGATTTCCCGCGTATGTCACATTTTCAAGGGCAACAACTGATTTTGCGTTGAGTGCATCACGACCCGTTATTATGGCAACCATGACATTTGGTTGGCTTATAATGAATTCGAGAGCTTCCCGATTTCCGGGTGACATTGAGGTCTGGTCAGGATGTGGTGCGATGGGTGATAAAGTTCCGTCGTAATCAAGTAAAAGACAAAATGTCTTGTTATTGTCCCAAAATCTAATGAAAATGATAAAAATGCATTTTTTTTTTATATACATGAAATTTAATCTTTGAAAACAAAAAATACTCACGATTCATTTAAATAGAGCTTTTCAATGTATTTTGCACTTTTTTCAAATGCATCACTTTCCGGAGACATTTTCAATTAAAAAGACAATCGTCTGCTTCACGTTTAATTATTTACTGATTAAGATTTGTCAGTTCTCAGTTTATGATGCCATACAAATAAATAAATAAATAACAAAATAGAACAAAAATAAACTTTTATTTTTTTTGTCAATGAGTTTCGTTTACAGACGACTGGCTTATCATCGTTCTAATAAATATATGTACTATAACAATACAAACCATTATAAACGTGATTATTACAAAATAAACGACTTTGAGTAGAATTTTTTTTATGGGGAGACCGTGTTTGTTATTATTTTGATTTAAATATACATATAAATGAGAACTCATTTGAAGTGTAATTTTAAAATTATCACCTAATATGATTTTAAAATTATTAGCAGTTAATAAATGCTTGTAGAATCAATAAAATTACTGCACGTGATGGAAGTTTGCCAAAAATTGTTAAGAGCACTCTCGGTAATAGAACAATGATGAGATATTTATTGGTATTTAAAATAATTTTTTGTTTGTAGTTAAAATTATCAGAAAAATTTGAAAATTTCATTCAAAATAATCAATTGACCAATTTTGACCAATTGCGATTAAATTTTATTCGTAGCATCCGTGCACCGTCTCAGGGTAACCAGAGAATTTGAATTGAATTCATGAATTGGAAAGACTCGAAATATGGTAGAAAAAATAATCACAAATCAAGAAATTTACATAAAACATTCAAACACGTGTTAATTTGAAAAATTTGACCGTTAATTTTATCAAATTTTAATTTTCTCAGATTTCATCTAAAAGTTCATGTTCTAAATTTCGCTGAATAAATTCAACTTTTTCATTGAAACACGAAACTCAAATTACTTGACCTTGATTTCAAACCATCATCATTGTCAACCGTTGATCGCGTGAAATGAAATTCCTCATAAATCATAATACACAAAGTAATTGACACAAATATTCTTCCCTAGAAATAAATTTTAACAATAATAATTTTGCAGTCTATTTTAAAACTAACCAGACAAATTTAAATAAAACAATCAAGTTATATGAACTTGAAATTGATGACACTGTGAGTTTCGTGTGGCCCCATCTAAATTTATTAATCAAGTGATGATTTACACTTTAAAAGTAGAAAAAAAATGCGTCATGACATTCCACATCAAAATAAATGTTAAATAAATTTTATTTGATTAATAAATTAGGCCACTTCTAGGGCCATTCAATGGTAGTATGTACTAATTTTTTACGAACTCGTGGATTAGTCCACAGCAGTCAGACAAGATGAACGGTTATAGTAATGGAAATAAGCTTTTAACTGATTTTGATTCAAATCAAATGTGAGTTGAAATTATTTTTTTAATTTAATTTTTATTTTTTACCAAAATATTTTTTTACAGTTTATGGCATGAAAAGGAAAATGGAAAAACGTTAGTACTGTTGTTGGACTACGATGGCACTTTGGCAGTAATTCAACCCAATCCAGATAACACACGAATGGTTCCTGATACGAAACATACCTTGGAAGAAATATGCAAGAAGAAAAATGTTTTTGTTTCAATTATAACGGGTCGATGCGTAAAAGACATCAAAGAAAAGGTTGGCATTGAAAGCATAATCTATGCAGGAAATCATGGATTTGAAATTATGTATCCAAATGGTGAGACGCACAATCAAGAAATTTCGGCAGAACATGCAGAGAGCTATAAAAACATTTTAGCGGAATTGGAACCTGTAAAATTTCATATTTTATTCTTCTTTCATGATTTTCAATTTACATTTTTAATTTCGTAGCTCGCAAAAAACGGTGCATGGATCGAGGATAAAATTTTTTCAATGACATTCCACTACGAGGAAGTCCCTGAGGAGCTTCAAGCCGATTTGGACAAAAACGCACGTGAAATTATAAAAAAATACGGTTTCAAGCCAACTGGAGGACATTTAATCGTAGAAACAAGACCCCCCATAAATTGGCACAAAGGATTTGCCGCAAAATATCTGCTTGAGCGTCATTTTGGACAGGATTGGCGTGAAAAAGTGAATGTCGTGTTCATGGGTGATGATTCAAGTGATGAGGATATCATGAAGGCACTTAACGGTCATGCTGTCACATTTCGTGTGTCAAAAAATCCAGATTTGGTCACAGATGCGACATATTTGATTAAATCACCATCTGAAGTTAATCAAATTTTGCACAAAATTAAGGAGTGTTTGGATTCTTATGATAAAAATAACAATGAAAATGAAAATCAAAGTGAATGAATATTATAAATAATTTTATTTACACAGTAGTACAGACAGAAGCATTTTTATCGATTATGTTTTTTGAAAAATAATATTTTTTTTAATGTAATTTACTAACTAAATTCAAATTTGTCACAGTTAGGAACTATTATTATGTGAAATAACTAGCCATGATATGACAAGATAGAACAAAAATATTGGATATACTGCTAATGGTTTACGACCTGGTGGTAAACTATCACCTAGAAATATAACAGAGGCATATGTTGCCCATCCGAACCCTAAATAAAATTTAAATGAAATTTTAAAAACATTCTTTTCTTTTTAATTTAAATTTACCTGTAGCTGTTGCAATTAGTCTTAATATAAACAAAAATTTGGATTGTGCGGCAAATAGAATGATGCGACATACGATTAAAGCTACTGCCAATGGACTGAGGCAATATCCAAGCACACACACTGACTGGAAAAATGAACTAAAATGAAATTGAAATTTTAGATTAAATTCCAATAAATTGAAGATTTTAACTTACATGTGTCCTCCTAAGAGTTTAGCGTTAACTGTGACAATTGCAGCTCCTATCCATACAATTACAAAAACTTCAGCGAATTCTGGGCCTCCATCATTGACGTCATCTGCAGTGCCTTGGAGTATCGTTGCCATGAATGTACAAAGTATTAACGGTCCCCATAAGTCCCCTAAAATATCAATTCAATGTAAAAAAAAAAAATAATTTCATAGTAATAGGGAGAATTGCTCACATTCTTTTAGAAGTGTGTTCTTTTCTTTTGGATAAAGGACGTGATAAAATTTAACTCCGACAGCCCTTGCATCTCTAAGCTGAAATTTAAAACGAATATTGAAATTAACAGAATACCCTAAATCAAAATCATTTAACTTACGAATGTTTCTTTGATTGGTTCATCTAATGTATTGAAATCAGATGAGCCGGGTATGCTACTTCCGACTTTAGGTCTTGGAGGACTACTGAAAGTCATTTCACCTTCCACTGACACTAAACTATCAGCGGTTGTCTGGTCAAAAATCTGTGAAATTTGAAACCATTTATTTATTTCAATTCAAATCACTTTTAATTCAACTCACATCTAACGTTGCAGCGTCCATTAAGGACTTTGAAGATGAATCAGTCATTGTTGTCAATTTCTTTTACTTTACACTACTTAGAATTATTTCATATAAAAAATTTTACATATTTTATGAATTTCATGGACGTGGACTTTTTTGTGTGTTTTCATTCAATATTGATAAATACAAAATTTGACATTTAACGGGCTCATTCATGTTTGACGTTTCATTGATTTAATTTTTTAGTACGAAAAAATCAATTAGATGGCACTGCGTTCATTCATATCAATTAGAAGTACACAAAAATATCAAAAAAATGCGTATTTAAAATAAAAAGAAAATCCATTTAATTATTTTAGCTATTAAAATTGAATGTTTATCCATTTAATTGTCTGTAATCAAAGTGCTTTGAATCTGTGAATTTGACAACGTGTTAACAATTCATTCCATTTTGTGTGTAAGTTTATAAAAATGCTCAATATTTTTTTTCTAATGTTACATTACAAACTTATCACAACTTACATTTTAACATACACTTTAATGTTTAATGACCTTTCCTGATATCGATAAAGGACGAGACACGGATTTGTATGTAAACTGTTGTCATGTTATCATATCATGGCACTGTCAATGAATTGAGGCGATACTAAATTAGAATTTGAATTGTAATTTTATTTTTATATTAAAACACCTGCTGATATGATTACAAACAACCGGTGTTTCTGAGAAACATGAAGAAAAAAGTTTAAAGAGAAAAACATTTTTGATGCGCATTAACGAAAATTAAAAAAATTCATTCATTAAATTAAAAAAAAAATTAACATACACAATATGATATGGGCTCTTATTTAATATTATAAAAGACTTGTAGCTACATGCTGAATGTAAATAGTGAACTTCCTTACATTGTGTACTTGGATATGAAAAGATGTTTTGTGTATGCAATAGTTTTGAACTATTAATGGGAAAATTTCTTTGAATTGGAGTTTGTTGTTGGTATATTGGGACAGTGGCAAAAAGCATCACTCATTACCAAGGCATTTAACCAACTCGGTCAACGAATTACTTAATCAGACAACCTAGTTTTTCATTTTATCTAATTTTTCAGCTCTCAAATCAAATTTTTGACATTTTTCAATGGTTTCAGATAACAAAAAAAGTCTTAAAGATAATATTGCTTTAATTCATTAGCAATAAAAAGGAGTTTCAATCATAACCTTGGCCACAAATTATGTAATCGTACCATCTACCATTTCTAAGATAATGAAACAAATGAACAAAATTTTAGCGATGAAAATAATCGTTCCATTAGCTCAACCAAAAAGATTGAACCTGAAAAATATGACAAAGTTAACAAAGCCACTCATTTTTCTGGTTTAATTCAGCCAACGCTAACATTTTGGTGAGTGGATCTATAATCCAAGAACAGCCGATATTCTTTGTGACAAAATTCAATGAACCTAACTTCGTAAAATTGATATAAATATTTTTGACTGATAATTTTACGAAATTTAATTTTCTCTCATATATGATTTTTTCTGAAATATCACACTCTTCGCTCCGAAAATTTGTTATACGAGAGATTCAAGTGTAAAGAATGCAAAAGTCAGCCATTTTGAAAACTACCGCCATGTATGTGTTTTTCGGGATTAATGACTTTGACACAGGAAGATAGACGAACGGACGATTTTTCTGACCATTTTCCGATATTTCACTGTCCCAAAAATTTTACAGTGGTCGATCCAACTCGCTTATCCCTGAATCCATATCACAAAATTAATTGAATCCTGAATTCAAAGCCTGTCATCTTCCAAAAATGAACAAACATGACTGTGTGCTTACACCAATTGTACATCATGTAAAAATTATATTGAAAAGTTTTATATTTATTCGTCATACTCATAGAAAATTATTATTATAACTTGTAACAGTGCTTAGTCATACCGAAAAAATTTTCACGTTGATTCACTTACGACTACACACACACACACACACACTCACACTCAAATTATAATTCTGTTAAAATACAAAATAATACATGAAAAATGTTTCGTTTTTCCCACAAATACAACACAACACAAAAACAAAAAAAAAAGTATTTCTGAATAGAACAAGAATCAAAAGAGTACACTACATGATATTTATTACAATTAAAAACGAGTCAGTCGATTTTCTGGTCTTGATTTGTTCATATCGTAAAAAAAAATACTTTGTTAATAAATTCGTGTGTGTGTTTACGGTGTGAAAAATCTTGATATAAATATTTTTTACATACATTTTCTGACAGTGAAATACAAAAAAAAAATAAATTTTATCACATTAGTCATCCGAGTAACAGACAAAAAAAAATTAGGAATAATAAAAGTGAAAAGTGATCTAATTTAGCATAATAAAAAATAAATTTACGTCTAAAATTTTATAATAAAATCTATTTTTAAGTTCAATTTTGAGCGATTTTTTTCTTCATAATGACAAATCAATCAAATTGAAATAAATTAATATGATAAACGAAAAAATAATTTAATATCAAGCAACAGTTTAATTGAAAAAGCAAAATTTTGTAAAATTAAAATTAAGAAAAAAAAAATTTATTTAAAAAAAACATATTCATTGAAATAAAGAGAGAATAAAAATTAAACAGTCAAATATGTCGTGGAGATTTGCGGTATGAAATATTTAAATTTTTATTAAAATTATTTTGAATGTAAATTAAAATTTCATCACAAACCGAAATGAGCTGCATTTCAATATTGCATCATCAGATTTATTTTATTTATCTTTTTTGCGTAATATCACGATTTTTATTTTAAATTCTATAAAAAAATTGCATATTACTGCGCATTTTAATTTTTTTTTGCTAGTACTTAAATTATTATAAAAATAAACATTGATTTACATTTTTGAGGGTGGTATTCAATATTCTTCTAATGTATTCAAAGATAATCATAATAATAAATCAATTTTTTTTTAGTATTAACGATATCGATACAAAACACGTGTTTGTGTTTTTTTTTGTATTTTGCACAAAATAACGTTTATCTATTTGTACGTGTAATGTAATGTAATACAAAAAAAAATTAATGAAAAATGTAAATTTTTAAGCAATTAAATAACTGAAGCTAAATGTATAACGAAAAATAATAAAATATGAAGAGAGGTGCAGTAAATTTTAAAATGAAAATGTGATCTTTTGTAATTAGTGAAGCGTTTCACCAATTTTTTTGAATTGGATTTTGCACAATATTGGTTTAAAATTTCCTTTTACGGATTTTTTTTTTAAATTAAATCGATTAAAGATTAATTAATTGAATATAAAGATGAGAAAAGACCGTTTTTGGACAATAAATGAGGAATTTTAATTTAATTAGATGAATGGTATTGTGTAAGAGTTCCCACGGGTTTTTTTTTAGCTTGAAATTTTATTGAAGTTGTCAATAATCTTAAAATTTGTAAAAAATTTGGACATTTGATTTCTGGAACTTATACACTGTAAATTGAATAAGGTCGGCAGTGGTAGGTGATTCATAAGACAAATAGGGTCCTTGATCTTCCATTTTCTTGTTGAACTAAGGGGATGGTAGGGTTAAAAAGCCCCTGAGCAGTCTTATTGGGGTCCATGTGTTCCATTTTCAGTGAAATTCTCAAATAAAACCCCAATTTTTTAGCATAAGCCTAAGGATGGACCTTAACTTTTGAACTGTCATCATACAGCCCTACAAGTCCTGGAAATGAGACTCACACTAAATTTTCTGAGGATACTGGGACTGTTGAAGAATAACTTTCCAAGTTTCTCTACTTTGCACTTTCTGTTTCAGGTCTTGTTGGATGCCATCGATCCATCTCCAATTGGGGTGCCCAATACATTTGCGGCCCTCTAGATCGTTTTTGAAATAGTCACCCTATAAATCTGAATCTCATCTGATGTGGTTCTCTGTGTCATCAATGCCCAAACTGTAATTCAACTATCACAATTTTTTAACACAAAACCCTTAAAATACATTTTCACTTTATAAATGAGAGGTTCCATGTTAAAAATGGGTCCTACCCAAAGATTAATTATGTCCCCATATCATGGTACTTAGTGAATAAAACTCACGTCATTTTTAATTCATAGTAACATTACTTAAAAAAAAACCGAGTCATTAGTACTAATTTATAATTAATTAACTCACTGACGATGCGCCCTTTTTTGTTCAAATTCAGCCACAACAACAATAAAAAAACTTAATAAAAAAAATCCATTGAAATAAAACTAATTTTAATTTTCAAACGAATTTAATACAAAAATTATCTGATTCAAAGCACACAAAGTCACAAAATATGGGCAAAAAATATCTATTCAACAATTGATATTGCCAATAAATTTAAACCAAAAATAGAATTTTTTATAGTTACATAAAATACATGCACATACAATTATTTAATTTTTTCGCTTGTTTGGCAACGACATCAATAATGTGATAAATTTCAGTTCAATTGTGTATTTTTTATTTTTTTTTTTTGTTGTAATAAGCAAATCCAAAATTAAAATTAAAATCAAAATTAAAATTAAAAAATGCACACTTGAAATAAAAAATTAAAATTAAGTCAAATGCAACGATGATAAAAAAAAATTATGCAAAATGTGTAGGTTGATGATTAAATAGATTGATTTTTTACCTGCATTTAATCGTTGTTTATTGTTCCGTGTTTTTTTGATTATTATTATTATTACATGTGTGTATTTTATTTGATTCAATTTAAATGACCTTCAAAAAAAAGGGGATTTAATGCGACTGTGAGGTATCAACACATGATGTATTTTAAGTAAATTAGCAAGAAAAAAAAAGTTTTAATGTCGTTTTGGCATGACATTGGTAATGAAAATATGAGGTTAAATATTAGATTTTATTAATAAATGGAATATGTTGAGTTTAATTTTCCGCTTATTTAAGTAATTTCTTTGATTGAAATTTCTTTGTAAATGTCTGTTTTGGGATTAGGCTTAAGATATTTTACTCAATGTGAGTAACAGGCTAGCTAACCTCTTTTACTGTTACCTTGTGGATGAGGGGCTTGTCACAGACTTCTGAAGGGTCGTTTTGTAAGGTTAGCCACATTTATGCATTGCATATCAGCTTTTCTCAGCAGTTCCACGTTAGAAATTCTATTCGGAAAAAAATACGTAGAATTCATTTTAGACAAATCCTTGTCTTGATGTCCTCTGTAACGAGCCAGTGATTTCGACCAAAAAAGAAGACAGAGAGTATACATGATCTGAAGTCTTTAAATTTTCCCAGATTGCTCGATATTTAGGAGCTCTTCTTATCCTGGCTTGCACATGATTAGCATTGCCGCTATCAAAGCACACCACAGTACCTTGATACAGGAATTCGTCTACTTGTTCAATGAGGTGTTAATTGAGTATTAGTGCAATTTGAGATTCTGCATTTAATCGCATTTTCTTAGTCTTGTTGCCGTTAATCTTTATCCTGACTCTACTTGATTGCGAGGCTTCTCAGATAGTATCTCTTGAATGTCAGCTTGTCTGTGCTTATATTTATCATCGGAATAATCCAGTCACTCAACCCTCTCTCTTGGTATAAGCGGTTTCCAAATAATACCCCTTGGCTTGTCTCGTACTACAGTTTTCGCTAATAATAGCAGAGAGCCCTAAACTGTCACAAAAGGGTCAGAGAGTTAGAATCTTGGAGTATTCTGCAAAAGAATCCCTGCTAGCTACCACGTATTAGATTAAAAATTTCCATATTTCATCTAAAATTCAACAAATATTTTCCAAATCAAATTCAAATCATTCAAGAAATAATAATAATAAAAAATAATAAATAAATAGGGTAAGGACAACTTTCTTCAATAAAACTAAAAAAAAATAATAATATTACAGACCTTAACCTGGCAAAATTTTATCGATCAAACTATTCAAATTGTTACGTTCTTTGATTATTTTTTTGCGACTGAAAGTAATATAAAAAAGTAACTGATTGCTTTCATAATGAAACATCATTGAGAACATGGCCACGTGATCACTATCACATAAATTCATTAACTTTAATTAAAATTTCCTGGAAAATTCATCAAATTTTCCATGAATATGATCAATTTATCATTGAAATAAAAATAATAATAATAATTAAATGTCAAAATTTACAAATTATTTTAATTTTTTTGTTAGAAGAAGAACAAAAAACGTACCTACTCCCACTTAATGACGAAAATTTGTTTACACTTTCACTCTATAAATGAAAATGATAGTCAAATGTTTGTGTGAAAATTAAAAGTCATTGCCAATTATGAGTCATACAAAAACGATGTAATGTTAATACAAATGTTACTAATAATATACATTGTTTGCTCACCTTTGTTTGAAAAATTTTCTGTTATGTCAAAAGAAAACATTTAAAGAAAATACGTTTATAAATAAATATGAGATGCCATCACATTCCAAATTTATATATTTTTGCATTTGAGTGTTATTTTTGTTGTCAAAAGGTGGTATTTTGCAAGCGACATTTTCTTGTCTCACTTTGCATGTTAATGCATAATTAATTTGTATTACATGTATTTTTACTCAATTTTACGAGTGATGGGAAATTCATTTGCATTTTATGACATTTGACCCTTTACAATTTTTGAACTTTCGTTCGAAAGTTTAACGGAAATATTATTTATTCATGTTATTATATGGGAAAAGTCGTCGTTTTCTTCTTGTAAAGTATAAAGTGATTTATTATAAATAAGTGTTTTATATTCATAGGATTTAATAAGAAAACGAAGTGATTTTATTATGCAGGAAAGGGGTAACGACGTATGTTTTCTTAGATTGTTGCTTGTAATTAGACCACTGTGAAGTTTTTGCCGATTTTTTTACACTGTTAAAAAATTATCAAAAAAATTAGGGTGTCCGGTTTAAGGAAAAAATGCCGGCTTTTATGAGAAAATTGAGCAAAATCGAAAATTGACCTAAAATTCTTTAGACGTTGATTCCATTCGGAGAAAAACAAGGCCAGAAAACATATAAATAGGTTTTAGGGAAGTTAAAGTCATCTTCAAGTCAAAATTTTCAAAAAAAAAAGTTCAAAAGTCGGTAATTGTGAAATTTTTAGGCCAATTCGGGTTAAATTAAGTCGACTTCAAAATTTCACACATTTTTCCAATCTCTCTTTCAATACTCGAAAGTAAATTTAATTTTCTCTCCTTTTTTCCTATAAATTATTTAAATATCTGTGGAATCAAAGAAAAACTTAAATAATTTAAATGAAATAAGATATTTTTAGAGCACACCTTTTGAATAACTGACACAATTTCATAATTTTTTTTTCGTTTAATTATAGAACATGTGAGGTAAAATTAAGTATCAATATAATCTTGAATGTGGTGTTATGTTTAAATATTATAATTTATAAGACGAATGTATGGCATTGAAATATTTTCGTATGAAACATAAATATTTAGTCTAATTTTCATTTTCAAGAATTTTTATTTGATTTTGAAGAAAAAACCACTTCAAATATTAAAAATCATTTCATTTTTAAATAAAAATCAATAATATGTAATTGTAAAAAAATGCCTCAAATGTCATTTCAATCATGCTGTCATTTAAAAATCCATTTTTCTTTCTTCACTGATTTTTTTTAATTTAAAATAAATCGACCATTTGAACTAATTTTT
>LN483802.1:74623-138709 GCA_900002565.1 Culicoides sonorensis
AAGAAAAACAGTAATTAAATCGATTTTCATTTAATGTCAATCTAAAAAATTTTTGTTTTGACGGTAAATTGAAATCAAATGTACAAATATTTGCCTTGTTTGGGGTCAAATTGAGTTGAAATTTAATTATTATTATTTTTTATTTAGAAATAGCCAAAGCTCAAATGTGTATTTAGTCAATTTGTATTTGATCATGAAATGGAAAATGTGGTTAAATGACCGTTATTTTCCATTGATAAATATAATTTTCTGGAAATTAATAGTAAAATGTGATCACGATGGTAAATTTGATCTAAATGAATAATTTATGTTTTGTAAGTGAAGGAAAATAAAAACAATATTTTCAAATTAGGCTGACTTATAAATAAAAAATTCATTTTTCGATATATAAATTGGTCTGAATTGATTTTTTTATGTTAATATTTTATTGTTTATGGTTGATTTGATTTGACAATGATTTTGTATTCAATGAATCTTTTAAAGAGTTATAAATTGAGACTTGACAGCATAGTTCAATTCAGTGAGAGAGAGAGAGAGAGAGAGAGAGAGAAAGAAAAAGAGAGAGTAAGAAAAAGAGAGAAGACAAGAAAATTAGAGGAAGAGGAAGAGAAAGAGCGAGAGTGACAGATAAAATGCGAGAGATAGAAAGTGTGAGAGAGAGAGAAACGAAGGAAAGAGAAAAAGAGAGCGATAGAATTCCATTAGAAACTATTTTGAAAAGAAAACTTTTACCCTACATAAATATGATTATCTTTCATTTTGTTACACATTTATCTTTATTATTTGTTTTTATCAAATTATGACTTGATAAATTCCAATTTATCGGTCAAAAACATAATTTTTTATGGTCAATGACTTGCATGGTCATTATTTTGGTCATCAATATTGTTATACCATCTTAAATTATTTTTTTTTTCGTATTCTTTTACAGTATTTACCTGGTGGCTATCGATCAAAATCCGAATCAAAGAAAATGACCCAAAGCGCTGAACAAACAACTGGCAGACAATTACAGAGAATCCTCCACTATTCAGTGACACCATGTCGACCCCTGCCCGGTTTCAGAAGATCCGACAACTCTCAATTTGATGTTGATTGTGATGAAGTTTATCCCAGACTTTACATTGGAGATGCGTAAGTTATTTTTGAATTATTAACGTTTAGTTAGAAGTGAAATTAATGAATTAATTTGCATTGTAACAGAAATTCAGCCAAAAACAAACAGTATTTAAAAATGATGGGGATCACTCATGTGCTAAACACAGCTGAGGGTACACGACTAGGGCAAGTTGATACCGGTCACGCATACTATCGGGATATGCCAACAGTGAGGTAACATTAATTTTTTTTATATTATTATTCAATTTCAAATTAGACAAAAAAAATTCAAAATTTCATATTAAAATTCACAATTAATGTAACATATTTTAAAATTAGCAAAACACAATGTTTCAGGTACATGGGTTTTCCGTTGGTCGATCAGCCCAGCACAGATATTTCCCGTTATTTTTATATCGCAGCCAAATTTATTGAAAATGGTATCAATGGTGGTGGCAGAGTCCTCGTTCACTGCCTCGTTGGAATGTCACGATCTGCCACATGTGCCCTTGCATATTTGATGATTTGCAAAAAAATGTCTGCAGCTGAAGCAATTCGAACTGTGAGAATGCATCGGGATATTCGGCCAAATGACGGTTTCATTCAACAATTGGCCGATTTGGATAATGAATTGAGACGTGAAAGAGAACGTTATTAAAGAGGAAGTGAAAATTCATTTATACAATAAAAAATACACACATACACACTCACATTTAACTTTACTAATACTTAAAATAAGGGAAAAAAAAGATTAAAATTAAATATATTTTAGTGATATAAGAAAAGAATTAAGATATAGCTCGAAGCAATGATTTTATATGAAATGAAGAGAAAAAAAATATATTTTATTTAAGATTGTTAAACCGTATCACGGTACAAAGAAATTTATTTATTTTTTTATATGTCTATTTAATATTTATTTTCTGATTTTAAATTATGTTTAAATTTAAGGTTGAAATTGACAACAAATTAAAATTAACTCATTCCTCACAAAAATATACCTTAATAAAAGCAAGTTGGACAAATTGAAACAACTCAAGGCACATAAATTCAATTTAAGGAAACGATTATATCGAAAAAAATTCATGAAAAATTTCAACAAAAAATACCAGTCGTCCCCATTTCTAAAGGAATATTCTAAAAATACCAGTCGTCTCCATTTTTTTGAAGTTTTAATTTCTTTACATTTAATTAAATTTTTAAATTTAAATTTAAATCAAAGCTAGTGAAGGAAAATAAACTGAAATCAATAAGTGATCAAAGAAAAATGAACATAAAGTGCAAAAAAGAAACCAAAATTTAACAAAAAAAAAGTAATAATGGAAAAAATATTTAAATACTTAACAAAACTCACTCATGATAGGTAATAATAAAAAAAATAAATTCATGAATTAATTAAATTAATAAATATAACGGAATTTTTTAAATGAAAAAAAAAACAATTATAGCAATTAAGTGATAAATTAAGGTCTAATTGGGCAGCGTCATAACGGTTTTTGAACCAAAACTCTTGGAATTCCAATTGGGTCACTTGTTAGAACTAGCTCTTAGAATGAAATTAGACACAAAAATGAAAAAAAATATGATTTAATATATAAAAATAAAAGATAATAAAAATTAATATTGAATTTAAAAGCAATCAATGAGTTTTATTTCAAAATAACAATTAGCTCAAAAAATGTATCAAATTCTAATTTCAAACATAATTAATCAATTTCCATCTAATACGCAATGTAAGGGTTTCAAATCCAACAATCAATTTAAATATAACAATCTGACGTCTTATATGAGTGATTACGGAGAATGTCCTTTCTGTAGGATTCGGAGAAAAATTATGGTGAAATTTCTTTTTATTTTCATGATTCAAATTATTAAATTCAATACAAAATTTTAAAGGAAAATCCAACCAAATGTTCGAAATTTCCAATTAAGCATCGTTGTTGTGACCGTGCATCATTTATTCCTCCATCAAATTGTGATCTTAATTGTGAAATCAATGAATACAGACCTGAAAATCCTGGATATGGTGTCGAGGGTAAGATTGCCCTTTTAAGAATTCACGAAAATGTGCATCCAATGAAAAAAAATTA
The DNA here is from genome assembly GCA_900002565.1 of Culicoides sonorensis. Classification (NCBI taxonomy): domain Eukaryota; kingdom Metazoa; phylum Arthropoda; class Insecta; order Diptera; family Ceratopogonidae; genus Culicoides; species Culicoides sonorensis. Next base: position 77,812 of record LN483802.1, read on the forward strand.
TGGCAGCTATTAAAAAAATACAATATTCTACAATATTCTACAAAATTACATTTTTTATCTTCATCATGAAAAATAAAAAAAAATTGATTTTAACACGTTTATTTTATTTTACAAATTAAATTGTAATCTGATAAAAATTGATTATGTCAACTTTAAAGTTTTGCCTTTGTATTTCGAGGAAGAATTTCTTGCCACCATTCAGCGCGTTCCATTGCACCTGGATTTGTCATAAATGCTTTTTGAATGTTGTCATATAACTGAAATTAAATTAAATTAAAATGAAATGTCTTGTTGATGAGATTTAAAGCTTACTTTTCCATCAGATTTTCCAAGAACTGAACAAAGGACCCAATCAGGTGGAGCGATCGCATCGGCAACGGTAACCGCCATGTCCTTAATTTCCCCACACAATTTCAGCAATTCTTGTCGAATTAAATCACCGAAGTTACTTCCTGTGGCAAATCCGCCAATGTAAAATGTGGCCAAGTGTTTGTCGAGACTCCAAAGCCCATAAATTAATTGGATTTGTTCGAGAACGGGTTGTAAATCGGGTGTGACATCAGATCGCTTTGACCGATTAAGGAATGTTCGCAAGTTGTAGTATTCAGCTAATGCACGTGTCAATGTTCGAGCTTTGTAAACTTGTGTATCATTGCGTGTTTTAAACAGATTCTTTCCATTTTCTTTTGCATTTTGCACTTCATTTGCAATTGTTGAGAGTAAGTGACACATGAGCCATTCAAAGCATTGTAAAATGACTGTGAAATGAAACAAAATTTGATTTAAAATTTATTTTTAATAGAAATAATAATTTTACTCACATTCAATCGTAACCCGATTCCTATGAATTGCAATAACTTCTTTAAATGTCTGTTTCAGAATCTCATTACGGCTATTGATGAATTCGGCCATTCCGAAAGGACTCTCTACTTTTTCATTCCATTGCCTTAAAAGCCAATTCGAGGCTTGTTGTCCTAGGACATTGTTATCGCCTTCATACGTCACACTGGGATCATGATTATTTCGTAAATCACCCAAATTGGCAGCCTTTAAATAGCCATGACCACCACAAGCTTCACGACATTCTTGAATGGCATCACGAGTCGTCCACGTTGAAATGGCCTTTGATGCTGTGACTAAGGCATGGATTTCTGCAACAGCTTGTGACTGTTAAAGAAAAATCATTTTATTTTGGTCTTACAAAAAAATTTACTTGAAATTTACCAGTAATTCAAATCCATTTGAATCCTTCTGTGACTTTGCAATGGTTTCCAAATAAATTTCGGTCAATTCAAATACAGATACTTTAAGGACACACGCGGCTGCTAGGTAAGGAAATATTCTCCATTGCTGAAATGATTAATTTCAATAATTGCATGTGTGATGAATTTAAAATATTAAAATTCTTACATGTAACTGATATTCAATAATTGGAACTTCTGGTCCATCCTTTTCATATCCAAATTGTTTCCGTATCGCTGCATATCTCACCGCAATGACAACAGCATGTGAAATTGTGTTCGAAGCTTCTTGCATAATTCCCAATCGTCCGGCTGAGAATGATTCCAATGCAGCACCCAACATCTTCGTCGGATCTGTAAATACACTCTCGTAATTTCCTTCCTCCGTCACATCACCCGTCCGATTCAACAAATTAATTCTTGGTATTCTGTAATTATTGAACATAACAAATCCATTGTCAATTCCATTTAATCCACATTTCTCGCCAATATCACCCACTAACACACCGGGATACGGTTGAAATGTGTTTGGATCACGAATTGGTATCAAAAACCCATGTAATCCATGATTTTGTCCATCTGCAGTGTATAAAATGGCAAAAGCAAGAGCAACTGTTGCAGTTTTTCCCAAATTTCCAACCCAGCATTTTGCTGCTTCAAAGTCTGGTGTGTGAATAATAAATTCTTGTGTTTTTGGATCGTATGTTGCAGTGGTTCGAATTCTTTTCGTGTTACTTCCATGTGAGACTTCGGTAATTGCAAGACATGTCACAACTTCACGTGTAAAGGCAGCTTTAAATATTGGCATGTGACGTTCAGTACCCATCGCTAGAATGGCATTTGTGAATAAACCAACACCAAGTGCGATTTTGATAGACAAATTCGGGCAAATTGCGTGAAGGGCTTCATTGACACTCATTAAATGACGGATCTAAAAGTAAAATTACAGTTAAAAAAATTAAATCAAAATAAAGATTAAATTTAAATTACTCTCGGCTTGTACGCAGCTTCCTGAATCTCCTTCGGAGCGAATTCATAGTCATTGACACGATTCACTTGATTCGCTGCTCTTCGTTTTTGTTCGTCCATGGGTAACGAACACGACGGCTTACGAAATAATGGATCTTTTTCAAGGGTATTCCAAACGTGATACTACAATTCAAATAATTGGATCAATTTTTTTTTTTGATTTGAAAGATTTTTTAAAAATTTTACCTTAATTTTCAATACAGATTGTTCTTCAAAAATCAAACGGAGTCGTTTCCAATCAAAGTTTTTCTTACGATATACATCTAGAGCTCCTGATGGTAAATCAGGTATAAATGAGGTATCAGCAGAGGTAGACATTTTTAGACTGAAATGATCAAGAAGAAAATTTAACGATTTTATATTTGCATATTTTAATGTTGGATACAAGTTTCTTGTACATGAATTTCATGCAAGACAAACACACACATAGACAAAACACGGCAACAGGCAATAAAAGATTCAACAGTTGTTTTGATTGTATTGGTAGCCGGTAATTTATATCAATATTTTATGCAAACCATGCTTTTTTACTCTCTCTCTTTTATTTTATTTTTTGTACTTCTGTTTGATAAATCATATGACTCACAATAAAATAAGTTGAATGTTACTTTATGAGATATCTTTTTTAGGTAGATAGTATGAAATGTCATCCATGAACTTGGAACAAAAAATTTCAAGGAAACTTTAGATTTTTTCTGAGAATCTTTATTTTAAAATTAGTGTTTATAATTCAATTCCTAATGACATTCACGTGTCTTTATTTTCAATTTCATTATCATGACATAATTTGTTACTCACACTTCACACATATTATAGTAAAACTTTGGAAAAAAATACTCGCAAAGATAAAATTAAAAAAAAAACAGACGAACAATAGTAAAAATTATGTAAGAAATTCATGTGTTTTGAAACAGTTAATCTCTGAGACGAGAATTTGAATGTATGCTAAAGTAACAAATAAGAAGAAAAAATTCAAGGTCATTTTTGGCGGTAGAATGTGTGATATGTGTATTGAAAATGTGTGTTAAGAATTTAAAGTGTAATAAAAATCAATAAAATAAAATTTATTGTCATTTTAATTTCGTGCATGGTCTAGTAAGTCGCGTGTTTAAGCAATTTTTTTGTAAAATAAAAGAGGGTTTAAATGTTTTATTATGAAATTTGTAAAAATTCTAGGTATGAGACTCAATTTTAGTAAAATTGTTTTAGGTGACATTTTTTAATCATTTTGCATTTTTAAATTTAAATCGGAAATGAATTTCTTTTTAATACACGTTAAAATTACAAATATTTAACCCATTCAACCATAATGGCCGCAGAAGTGCACATTCAAGGTCTTTTTCAATCAAAAACCCCTCAAAATATTGATTTCAGTTTGTAACTCCGTTCAATTTTAGGTCTGCTGGTATTCAATGGGTTAAAAATTACTATCATTTATAGATAAAATGTCAAAAAAATTGTTGACATACTATCCATTAAACTATATCAATACAAAAAATCGATTATACTGCGATATCGCAGGCTTGAATAGTAATTCTTTGAACAAATAGTAATAAATAAACAATTAAGGTGTGTAGGCAGGTAGATCAGGACCGTACTATGAATTATATTATTTAATGGTTCTTTTGTACGATTTTTTTTTTGGTTTTAATGAAAGTCACACAATGAACACAGTTTTAATTTCAATAGTTCTGCTTTTGTTTATGAATCAGTGAGAACGCGACTGAATATTTTTTGTATGATGACATTTTATTATAGTTATTACTCATTGAATGTTATTATTTCTAAAATATGACACACGATAACAATTTTCAATTTAGTTTGACTTCATTATCTCTGATTAGGCTGCGTGCCATTTTTTTAATAGTTTTTATTTAAATCAATATTCACATTTCATTTTCATTCAAGGGGAATTGTTTCAAATAATCCAAATTTTTTTCCTTGTCATAATTTTTCTTTAAGAACTGCCTTATTTGAGTTTTATTTGAAACAATGAAAACATTTTAAATTAAATTACTTTATAGATGAAAAAAGCGAGAATCTGAAATTCGCCATCTCAATACCGTTGTTTGATTATTTAATTTTTCTTTCTTAAATGTATTTGAATTTAAAACCTTTCGAAGATCTTGCCTGACCTGTACTAAGCAGCTTTGTACATTGTACATCTAATCATAAAAATTATCGTTATGAATAATCAAATTCAATTTAATACCAATTATTGTAAAGTAATTGCTTTGTTTTATTTTAACATTGGTGTGAATATTAGTTGAAAAAAATCTGAATTCCTTCTGTATTTCAATTGTATGATAATTATTATAAATGCGGTTTTTTAAAGTTCAGTTAAAACCATAATTCATTAAAACACTTAACCCATTGAACCCTATGAAGGAGTAAACTTAAGGATCTGATTTTTGGTATAGTGATTTCAATTACGATAGGAATGATTTTTAGAAAATAACGTATTTTTAATTTTGAGTTGATAGACTTAATTAAGAAAATTATGAATATCTATATCAAATCAAATTCTAAAACGTAACTTTAAGCCCATTTCCAAAATATTTAAGAAAAATCCTAAAATAGATCGATTGGATTTTCCTTCAAAGCTTATGTAGGAAAAACTAGTTTGTATAAATTTCTTATGGTTCTCGAGATATTTGAGACAAAGGTAACGATGCGAAAACGCAGCGCTGGACGAAAAAGGGTTAACTTAACCTATAACAAACTTGAAAGAATTTGATGGGAAATTTAAATTTTCGAACAAACCTTTGACTTGTACATTCGGCCAAACTAGAGTTAATTCTCTATATAACACCAAACACTTTATTTAATTTTTATATCAAATTCCAGACTCCCAGTAATTAAATTAATCATATTATTTAAATTACCGGCTTCAATTGAGTCGAATCAATTGACACAACTTTGTATATTAACATGAATGATCGTAATTTACAATGACTTTTTTTTCTTCTTCAACGTACAATCAAATCAAATTATGTCTCATTCCTCATCCATATCAACCAACATTATTATTATTCATTATTAGTTGATGCTTATGGAAACTTACTTTTTGGTTGTACACAGGAAACTTCTTACTATGAATTCAAAAATTCTTTTAGAATTTTATTAGTACTATTATTTTTTTTTTTAATTTTATTTGAATGTTTTGAGCACAGTGAAAGTTCAAAAAAATGTATGAGGCTTCTCAATTTTATTGCAAATCATAAAAAAATTTGCATACAAATTAATTGAACTATAATAAAAAAATTAGGCCAAAATTTCTAAAACAATAATTTTTTTTATCTTTTTGTAAGGTTTCACTTTGTATTTCAGTCTTTTCAAGTTAATTTTATCTTTTGATTATTTCTATTTAGGTGCTTTTATGATACAAATAATATATTTTTTTTTGTGTTATTACTTGGATAAAATTCTTTATGACTGATAATTTTTTTTTTATCCTTAATTTATGATTTTATGACACATAGAAACAATTTTTTTTACATGATACGTTTAAACGTTACACAAAAACTTTAACTTTGACTTATTGTAATGATCGATTTCGATTGTAATATTTTATTAATTTTAATTGAAAGTTGTTATTTCTAAATTTATTTTTCTTTTAAATTAATTTGACGTGCGGGTTTTCTATTGTTATTCGTTTCACATGTCGACGCATACTAACTCAGTGCCCGGTCTTATGATGAATGGAGAAAATATTAAATTTTAAGAAAAAAAATTGTATATATTTACATTGTATGATATTAGAATTACATATGTAGTGGTTAAAAAAAGTTGTACAAGAAAGTTGGATGAAAAAACGAACTCTCGTGGTGAGGTTGAAAAGTAATTTTGGATTGAATCAATTGACTGATTGAAAAAGTATCTTAAAATCATGTAATTTTTACAAGTTAAACTAATTTTTGGGCTTTTTTAAGCGTATCATGGAATAGAGGTAAGTAAATATAACCCAATTTCTACAAATGTGTTGCAAATGAGACTATGTGCTTTGCATAATTCAAATATTAACCCATTAACCGCCTCACCTAGAAATATTGAATTTAGAGAAAAACTTTCTTCTAGGATTTGTTTTTTGCGTAACAGTGATCACTTTTCGTTTCGATGAAAATTTTGGGTTTCATACAAGAATTTTACATGAGAGCCATTTGAAAGTTTCGTATACCACAGAAATACGTACAGAATTCTTGTACGAAGAGGAAAAAATTTTCTACGACTTTCCATCTTATTTCTGCTGATGATTTTCTTATAATAATCGAAAAATCAAAATAACTGACCCGACATATTCGAAACATGTCTAATTATTTATATTGAAAATTTGAAAAAAAATATTTTGAGAACTTTTAGGAGAAATCCGGCTCCCAAGTTACTAGTCGAAAAATCGACCAGCGGCGGTTAATGCGTTAAGGTCCAAAGTCGTAGGGCAGTATTCCCATTTTGTTTTTTTTAATTATAAAATTGACAAAAAATCTCCTACTGACAGAGAGGAAATTTACAATTTTTTGGGTCAGGAAAGGGTTGTGCGGATTGGCTACACGGGCAATTTTGCAAATGCCAGAAAGGCCACAGTCGATCGTCTTGAAAAAGTTAAGTTTAGCGTAAATTTAAAAGAAAATCATACGGAATGTCAGGGCCCTTGGTAATTTTCAATCCGCCCCTGGAGGGGGTTAATTTTACTTGATGGCCTTGATGGGTCCCGTCACATATGCATTAAGGGCCCTTCAATTATTTTTAACTTTCTTAAGCCTGGATCCATTAAAATCATAGTTAACACGAAGGCTTTGTGAAAAAACTTAAATGACACATCACTCAAGCAGTTTTTTCGTGCAGTCTTCTGTAAACATTTCTTTTAAAGTTTCACAACAGTCACAGCTTGAGTGCCGCGTCTATTATTAATGAACTTTTATTCTATTTACGGAAATTTTCATTAAAAATAAAATTCAGATAAAATATTTATCATTTAAATGGCATACTTTTAAATTACAGATAACGAATCTCTTAACTTTACTTTTCCTTCTTAATTCTTATCTCATTTGAAAATGTAATTTTAATCCCATACAAAATCTTACTTGCGCTGCACTAAAATGAGTGCTTCATAAACAAATAATAGGTAAATTGGCACTAAATTCTATTGTATAGTCGTTTATTTGCTGTTCAGGTAAAATAAACTGATAATAATTTGAATAAAATTTAATATAAAAACTAGTTGCATTCATAGAAAATTACTCAGTTCAAATGAAAACTTTTAACTCAAGACACTTTTTCAATTATATGCGTCAAAAAGTGTCCATTTCTTTAACTGTCAAAATATTCAATTTAAATTTCAATTACTAATCTCACTGAAAAGTGTCTGGATTTTAAGTGAATACAAAAAAAAAACACATTTACAAAACTTCAAATAATCTGCCGAAAAATTCACTGATAAGATAAAATTTAAACGTTATGATATTCAATACAAGTATGAGTGATGTTAAAATATCTTCGTTTGTAGACGAAAATCTTAGTCTCGAAACAGATACCGGACAATCACCGGCACAATTAAATTCTGTTAACAAAGATAATTGTGTCATAATAAAAAATTGTAACGTGAATAATATTTCAATTAAAAATCATCATAATCTTGAGCTAGAAGATCATAAAATTAGTAAAAGTAAATTTTTAAAAATTAAAATGGAATCGGAATCCCTTGTTTTGTAAGTAAATTTTATTATTATTATTTTTTACATGAAAAAAGTGAGTGAATTTACATAACCATGAATAATAAAATTATCGTAATTCCATGACAATTTCAATACAAATCTCAATGTGTACACGATTAAATTTATTGTATTTTTATGCATATTTCAGTAAATTAATGATGAGATAATTTCAATTTAATGTGCTTTCATATCCGAAATTGGGAATAATTTATGATTGTTAATGGATATTGCATTGATTGTTTATTTTGGTTTTTTCTGTAAATAATTAATGGACGAAATTAAAAATGAAAATTTTGTTTGTAAATTTATTAAAGTAAAAAAATGTCCATCAAAATATGATTAAATGTGAAATATTCCGGATTTAAATCAAAGAATTCCATGAAATTGTGAGGTTAATTTGATTTTAGTATCAATAAGCGAATTTTGTGGTGCTTATTTTAATGAATTTCAAATGAAAATTACACTTTCAAGCATGGTTTGTACAGAGTCGTACTTGAAAAAAGGGTGTTATGAAAACAGTGGAGTCGGAAAAATATGGGGTCGATAAGTAATAAGAGGGTTCGTTAAAAATAAAACGGGTCGCTTAAATAAGAGAGATGGTTAAAAATTAGTGAAATCGAAAAAAACTGACATCTTTAATTTTTTATAAATTTACGCCTTAAACAAAAAAAATTAAGTCCTTTCCTGGTTCAATTGACCGATCAGTTCAATGTAGTTCAAAATTGACATTCAAACAACAACCTTTTATTTTGTATCATCATCCTTAAATGGGAACTTACAAAAAATATAAACAATTTTCCATACATAAAAAATCTTTTACCAAAAGCTGCTTGTATCTGACGTATCTTGTTTAGTTTTATAAAAAAAAAAAACTCACAAACACACTTTATAAGAAAAACAAAGTCAAAGTGTTGACAAACAGTATAAAACAATGTAATACTACTGTAGTTTTTTCCCACTTAAAGCCTTTTTTTTAATGTAAGAGAAAAAATTATGTGTGATAATATTTTCTCTTTGAATTATGATACTTGGAAACAACAAATATTTTCTTTCCTTTCAATTTCGAAGTGTGAACTTTTATAAGGAAAAATAATGTAAGAAAAAACACTTTTGTTATTTGCTCATGTAAGAGAATAATAAATAAAAATAAAATGAAAGTCAATATTTATCCAATATCAAAGAGATCAAAGATCAATTGATGTCATCCCATTGTGGTTTTATCACTACTTTCCTCATATCAGTTTGTTATGATCATGCAAATTGATGAAAATACGTTCAGCGGGATGTTTTGGTCATGTGTCTGTTAAAACTTTATATGTAAATATAAAAATTATGCAGGTATTGGATAATAGGCCTGTGGTGTGCTGACAAAGGATGATCGATAGATATCGTACGACGCTAATTGGCTGGATCTTGCCAGTATCTTTCAGTCACGGCCAGTGGCTCCAAGGGGCTCTGGGTCTTGGCGTGCACATGCTTATCTATAAAAATTAAAATTCTCGAGCTTGAGTCCAAAAAACTTGAGATTTTTTATAAAAAAAATTAACGATAGGTGTCCTTGAGGAAGGGAACGGTAGCCGGCAACTCGACCCTATTCTGAAACATTCCTGGTACGACTTGCATTTTTTAGACCTTCAGCAAAGTTGTAGCTTGAAATATTCCCTACAACTCTGCTTCAGGTTTTAACGTTTCAAGTACGACTAGTACCAGGAATGTTTCAGAATAGGGTCGAGTTGCTTGCTACCGTTTCCTTCAAAAAAAAAAAAATCTAATACCAAAATGCACTCATACCCATATAATTTAAAATCCTTTTCAATTTAATTCATAATAACAATTTCACATTATTTTTGTTATGTATCCTCAATTTATTTTCAATCAATGACACCAAGAACCAAATACATTGTATAACCCTAAATAAAAATAAACGGAAAAGAATAAGACTATTAAATGATGTTATCACTGATTGGATATATTTATCTCAAACACCATTTACCACCAGTAACAAGAGTGTTATTGTACTATAAAAAAGGACCTATTACTATCAATTTCATATACATATATTTTGTGATTTATTTATATGATTGTGAATATTTTTATACTTATGTATGTAAACCCTCTTGACTTGAATCCCATATCAAAAAAAAAATAAAATAAACGTTTTTGAAAAACCAATTTAACACACATTTTCATTTGAGCAGACACACACACATGGATGAAAAAAAAACCAATTTGAATCTATAAATTCTTTGGAGAATGATGAAATGAAAAAGAAAGAAATCGACCAATAAATCAGATTATTTGCATGTCATTCCGATATGTGTGTGTGTATTTTTTTTTATTTGATAACAAGGGGTTTTGTGTTATATCTTAAATGTTTACTGAAATATGTTTAGATTGTGTTGTGAATGCATCGTCAATTTTCACAAATGAATATCAAATATTCATTTTGGTCAATTTGTAATAAATCTGTTTATCTAAATAATCATACAAATTGATAAGGAATGTGAAATGCTATACTTAAATTCAAGGTAAAGTTTGGATTTGTATGACTAAGTCTCGGTAATTTGTGTATTTATTTACATTTTATTATCACGGAAATGTGATTTGAAAGAACTTTACGTTTTAATAGTTGTATTTGAATTGAAAACTCGATTCTGAAGTCTCAGGTGTTCAGTTGCGATCTTTGTGCGATCCCATAATCACCATTAAAGAGCCGTGGCTTTTATCCCAAGCAGCCACCAGCCGGAAAAGGGGAGACCGAAGCGAGAATCGAACTGCACCCTGAATTTACACAATATGAATTTTATGATTCATAGTCGCCCATTTTATGGACTGAGATTTTCTCAAAGAACAGATCTCGTCCTCTAGGCGTAAATAGGAACATAAAAACTCAGATCTGAACTTAACTGGTGAGAAAGCCATCACTTGATCCAAATGCCACTCAGAAATCCTGATATATCAATTTTTATTCTTAATTTCACTCATACACGATTAAAAAGCATTTTCCTGTGACAACAAAACCCCAAATCCCATAATTATTGTACAATAATAATGATTAATAGGGCGTTCGATAATTGCTAAGTCAATTGTATCAAATTACTATGTTACATATACACTTGAACTGGATTTGAACAATTTAAATATACACACACACACACACACAACATGAGGATAATTATAAATAAATGAGCAAATAAACAACATAAAATAGCAATTTTCAATCAAAGATCATTAACAGACATTTAAATTTCAAACTATTATTGCTCTGTGAATGTCGGATAATGCAATAAAATTGTTTTGTGAATGCCCATAACAGATAACAGTGAGTTGTCTAAACAGTAACTAAAATTTATATTTATTTATTTTGAATTTCAAAAGAATTAACTTAACTACATTTTTATGCGTTTAATTATTGATAGAAAATTCCCAAAAGTGCATCGTGACACTGTGATGTTTTTTAAAACGCTACCGCAGTCATTAAATAACAGCACTCTACCAAAAATTTAATGCAAAATCAATGTCTGTGTATATTTATAACGGTAAAATGAGTCTCAATTGAGTAATCGGATCAATGTTGGATAAGTTTATTTACGTGTGTGTGTGTGCACTTGTGTGGACATTAGAGTATCATTTGAATGTGAATCCGATTATTTTGATCATTTCTCGAGTAAATTGCATCAATTTGACACTTATTATTTCAATTCAACTGAAAATAAGCATAATTTAATCCTTTTAATTTTAATCCAAAACGAAAACAATTCCAAAAACACGTAATAATCCACTGAAATTCCAATTAAAATCTTACTTGTTAAAATTAACAACATTTTGAAATGTAATTTTCCCTTTTTTCTTTTCTTACTTTTAAATTCATCAAGTTCAATAATAATGGTAATAAAAGTACTGCTTCTAGTTCAACAATTTTGATTAAATTTTAACTTTCAACATAATTTTAGTTAAAAAACAAGCTGGTAAAATTACTTACTAACTATTATTACTCCCTCGTATAATAATGTATATGAACAAAACTTACCACCTACTACTAATAGACTTTGTTGGTCTTGCATTCATGTGTTCAATGTACAAGTGTTTCACCAGCTACATAATATTATTTCTATTTAGTTATTATTAAAATGGCGTTAGAAGCATGTGTTAAACATTATTATTATTGTTGTTGAAAATAACGTGTTAAAATAATACTTTTTGTATTTTTTTTTGTTCTAGTAAAAGTTTGTTCGAATGAAATTTTACTTTAATTTTGCTTTTATGGAGAAAATTAAAGAAAGTTTACCAGGATTTTAAAAGTCAGTGGTATGATCTTTGATTCAAAGTTCTTCCATGAATAGTATTTTACGAAAACCCTGCTTGTCATTTGAAAAATTCCATTCTCCTTTCTCGAGTAAAAATTTTCGCGATTTTCTGCGTTTTGGAAATTTTGACGATTTTTGAAAATTCAGCGTTTTTCTGCTATTTTAGAAATTTCCGATTTTCGAAAATTCCTCGGCTACAGAAGCAGTATTAAAATCTTCTTAATTTCGCAAAATTCGTCTGTTGAAAAATTTCGTCATTTGAAAAACAACACAGTTTTGAAATATTCTGTGATTTTTTAAATTTCGGTGATTTTTGAGAATTCTACATTTTTGTGCAATTCTTGTAAAGTCCATAATTTTGCGTGGGTTGAAAAATTTTCGTCATTTGAAAAACTTAACGGTTTTAAAAAATTACGCGATTTATAAAATTTTCGCGATTTTCTAAGTTATGTAAATTTCGACGATTTTTGAAAACTTACGCTGTTTTTTAACGATTTTAGAAAATTCCTGAGCTACAAAAACTTCTGCAGTATTTAAATTTTCTTAATTTCGCAAAATTTCCGCAAATTTTGAGAATTTTGCAGTCTTATGCGATTTTCGTAAATTCCATAATTTTCCGCCATATTGGTATTTTTTCTAAATTTCTTAACAACTCTGCGAAATTCGACGTTTTCCAAAATTTCCCATTTTTAAAAATCTCCGCAGTTTTAAAAAATTACGCGATTTTCTGAGTTATGGAAATTTCGACAATTTTTGAAAACTCAGGCGGTTTTCTGCGATTTTAGAAATTTCCGATTTTGGAAAATTCCTGGGCTACAAAAACTTCTGCAGTATTAAAATTTTCTTCGTGAGTTGAATAATTTTCGTCAATTGAAAAACTCCGCAGTTTTGAAAAATCTGCAGTTTCATACGATTTTCGTAAATTCCATAATTTTCCGCCATTCTCGCAATTTCTTCTGTATAATTCGTCGATTTTCAAAAATTTCCCCCTTTTAAAAAACTGCGCAGTTTTAAAAAATTACGTGGTTAATTAAATTTTCGCGATTTACAGAGTTATAGAAATTTTGACGATCTTTGAAAATTTGGGCGGTTTTATGCGATTATTTTTTACAAAAGCTTCTGCATCATTAAAATTTTTATTAATTTCGCATTCTTCGTTTAAAAAATTTTCATTTTTTAAAAAATTCTTAAAAGAATTCTGCAGTCTAATGCGAATTTCGTAAATTTCTTAATTTTCTGCCATATTAAAAATAAATAAAATTTTTAAATTTTTTTCTTTCAAAAATATCTGAAAGGGTTAGTAATATGAATTTAATACAAAAATTTATAGAAAATTTAAAAATAAATGAAAATCATTTACAAAATCTGAAATTGAAAAAAAAAATTAGGTATGTTCCTTTAAATTTCCTCTTTAAATGTTTTTTGTTACATTTTTCTTTTGACTAATAATATTAAGTTTATTAAGATGTTTTACTTTGATTGCATGCGTGTGTATTTTCTTTAGGGACTCGTTATTATGTCAGTCTTTGTGATTTTGTTGTTCAAATGTTTCACTCAAAAAAAAAAAAAATAAAATAAAAATATTTTTTTAAATTGAAACCGACACTTATGTGATTATAAATCTATGTGGACTGCGTGCCAAATGCTTTGAGCACGTAATTTTCATGTATTTTCTTGTAATGTGTTATACAAAAAAAAAAAAGTGTTGTTTATGTAAGTTAAGTATCTAATCAAAAAGCACGTGCTCTCATTTTAACTCCATTAAAATGAATCTTAAAATTACAAATTTAAAGTGAATTAATGTCATTTGAAAGAGATTTTACTTGTAATTTTCTGAATTTAAATGCTTCTAATGGGATGTTTAAAAATTGAAACATTACAAAGAAATGATTTCAATGAAAATATAAAATTATTTCAAGGAACGTCAACAAAACGTCAAATTTAATGAAATGCCTGGAAAACTGTTGAATGACATGAAAATACAAAAAAAAATGGCAAAAACAAACAAACCAACTAAAAATATTTTACAGTTTAAAAGTTTTATTTTTAAAGAGACGTGTGCCACCATCGTCATTATTATGTTTGTTGTTAAAGGGCACAAAAAAAATAGAAAATTGAATGAATATAAAAGGATGTCAAATACACACACACACTATTCAATGTTTGTTATTACCTGTCTCTATGAATTCAATTTAAGAGTTTTTAAGCCATAAAAGAGTGTTTGATTTATTATTATGGAAAATTTGATTGAAAATCAAATTCAATTTATTTTTCTTTTGCATACATTTTACATTCACACACACAGGCACAAACACACAAACTGTCATTCAAACATGGTGCCCCTTGACTTGGTTTTTTACAAACATTTTCCTCATCATAAAAATTGAAAATACAAATTTACTTCCTATCCTTCAATTTTTTTTGTATTTTCACACGAACAGTAAAGTAACAAAACATTTACTCATTTTAAATTTTTATGACGTGTTTTGATAGTTTATTTAAAGAAAAATTATTAGAAAGAATTTTTTTTTTGAATCTGATTGAAAGAAAAAACAAAAAAAAAATATCAATGTCAATTTAAGTTTGAGAGAAAAATAATATTTTTTTTCAGTCTAGTCCTCGTTTATTTTTATTTTTAGATTTACATTCATGTTCATTCAATTACAATAAAAAAAATTACAAATAAAAATATAGGTCATGACTGTATTAACTGGAATACTCTCATATAAAAAAAATTTCGAGACAAAAAACCGCTTTATAAGATTTTTCATCCATAAAATAGTCATATGTGTCAAATTAGAGTGAATATGAATGAATGTGTACAATATAAAATAAAATCATATTCAATGCATAAACGATGCATTTTGCATGTCAATTATCCTTGCATGACATTAAAAAAAATCGTATAAGCGACTGATATTTTGTTTATTATTTACCTGTTTTCAGTGTAACAATAATATCGATTTTAGGATTATTTGGATTTTTTTTTTATTTATCTGAATGTCGTTTCGATTTATGTTTTTTTTATCACAGGAAATCTAAAAATGGATATGGATCGATATCAGAGTCAGAAGCAGATACGAATCAACAAATTACAAATGGAACTAAATTTTCCCCAGCTACCCTAAGCTCAATCTCAGAATCACCTGGTCCTAGTAAGAGACCTGGCAAAAAACAGTCAGTTGTTTATTGTATGCATGGCAATTTAAATGGCGAGGATTGTTGTGAAAATGGAGAAACTTCAGTGAATATTAAAAAAATTGACAGTAAGTGGTTTTATTTTCATCTTCCTCTGTTTTTATTTTAAATTATGCACTGTAAAGTGAAAATGCTTTGGAGTGCTTAAGGATTCACTTCGAAAATTTTTAATGTTCCGATTCTGAAAAAAATCGACACGTTGTAGACACTCGTTTAGGACTCCGGTGGTCAGCAATGAATTTTTAACTTACAGTGTTTAAATGAAACGTTTTTAAAGGAATTTTTCTGGTATTCTATTACAACACTGAGATATCTCTTCATTTAATGAAAAAAAATAATTGAAGATCAAAAGAATAAAATATTTCTAGTCATTTGTCTTCAAGATGAATAAAAACCATTTTCATTTTCTCTCATTATTATTAACATAATTTTTTCTTCCACAAAACTGAATTTATTTATACAAGTCATGTCTTTTGTTTCATTTTTTTTTAAGAGCATACAAAGACTTCCTTTTTAAAATTTATTATATTTTCATTTTTCTTTCCTCCTTATTTATGTCACATAATCATCATCATCATCATCATCTTCATCAACAAAATTATTCAGTATTGTCCTAGGTCGTTCGGTTGGTCTGATAAAAGTATAATAATCATTTTTTTATTACTTCTTTTTGTACTTTTTAATATTTTTATTTATTTACAAGGCATTTTTTTTTGTTGTGTCGTCGGTGTCCTTAACACATTTATTATTCACTTTTTCTCTCTCTTTGTATTTTGGTTTTTTTTTTTTCATATTGTAAAATACTGTAAAAAAACCGTTGTCATTTCCTCGTGTTAAGTATTTCATTAATGTAGTAATAAATAATGGAAAGACCACAGAAGCGTTATTAATAAATAGACATCATTTTCCCTTATTACATTTTTTTTTTCTTTGTTTTTTATTTTCACTTTTTGAACAGCATTCATTTTACTTTACTTATTTATGGAAGAATTATGAAAGAAATAATTTATTACGATTTTATAGTATGACTGATTGTTGCAAAAAATAAGAGAAATTATATTCACTGAGTGGTTTAGAAAAGTGCATTTCGATGGAACTAGAATCAATGACCTAGATTGACCTATCAATTTGCAAGTTCTTATCAATTTTAAATCAATAAATTTTCTTGTTTTCATTTTCAATGTAGTTTAATGGTATTTGGACCATTGTCAGGCTTTGAAGCCTAAACTCTGAGCCCAATCTCAAAATTTTTGAGTTTGAACAAAGCCCAAGCTGCTCGTTTCCAAAAAAACAATCGACCTAACTGTGATGAACCATTCCATCCATTGCAGGATTGGCGACATTTTGACTAACTTATGGTTCTAATTGAAGCCGAGAGGAAATAAGTCAATGAATCATCGTATTCGGACCAAGTTTTTTTGTGTTCTTTTTTGAGAAGGAGTCACGAGAAAGACTTTGATCTGCAGCTCAAAAATTCCCCATCCAATTCTTGAATTTTTGAGCTTCTTTTGCCATTTATTCACTGTCAATGCCCTCAAATCTGCGTTGAGCTTTTCAAAATTGTCCTAATTGTCCTAAAATTGTCAACGACTAAGACATCACAATAATAATTGATTTGCAATCAAGTCAATTTTTAACAGTCCAATGCAATTATTTGTCAATAACAATGACATCAAAAACTAATCTCTTGACATTTATGCTTAAAAAGCTGAATATTTTTCATCAAATTTTCATTCCAAATTTTAACACAAACAGATTTGTCGTCTGGTCAACAAATTTCCATCAAACCAGAATAAAAATTTTTATTTTTTATGCAATGTCATTCATCCATGCATTTTGAGTTGTTTTTTTATTGTGTCATAAAATTTAAATCCGATTTATTTCATTCTTTTAAAACAACAAAATAGATCACTGTCACACGGAACGCACAAATGGAATTGATAAAAAAGCTAGAAAGAAACTCATCATTGCAAGTATATTGTGTGTGATATTTATGATTGTCGAGATTATTGGGGGAATTTTATCAAATAGTTTAGCTATTGCAACAGATGCTGCACATTTATTAGCCGATTTAGCTGCTTTCATGATATCACTGTTTGCATTATGGGTTGCCGCAAGACCATCAACAAAAAGGTAATTTAGATTAGAACTTTTTTTTAATTAACATTTTTCAATGAAAAAGTGTCACAAATGCAATTTTAGTATTATTTTTATATTTATTTTAAATGAAAAGTGCATCTCTTTTTCAGGACGTTTCACTTTTATGATTATGTGCATTTTATATTTTTTTCCTAATACATGACAACTCACATCAATCTTCTTATGTTCTTATATGAAATTCATATGAAAATCATATAAAATGTCATTTATGTGCAAATTTTCGATAGTATTACTTTGAGAAAAATCATCTTTCATCATTTCATTTCAGTCTCGTTCTAGTATTTATGATCAAATCAAAAATGGATCTCTTTACGTTTTATCTCCAACCCTTTTATCCATTTTATAAATTTATTATTTTGATATTATGACTGAAAGCATTACCTCGTAAAATCATTGATATATGTTTTGTGTGTCTTGTGAGATGTAAAATGATTTCAAATGGATTTACTATGATAGCAAAGATGATAAAAAGGAATGAATCGAAAAGACGACAGATATTGATATTTTTGTCACTTTGTCTCAGTATTATGATTGAATTGTGACATAAAATATTCATTTTCATCTAAAAAAAAAAGAATATTGATTGGAATAAGTTTTTCATGAAAATGAAAAAGAATTGGTTTGCAGATATGCGAGCTTTTGTTAAATTCAACAATTTTCATATCTCAGGATTATCTAAAATTATTATTGATAATGATAATAATGGCATTAAAATGTCAATTACAGTGAAACAACATTTCGTTTTATATAATTTTATTATATGACAACAATAATAGTTCTGCCATTTTGTTCGAAATTGTAAATGTGACACCGATTATAATTGTTATCATTGTCATATTTTCCTATTTACAAATATGAAAAAGACAGAGAAAACGTATTATGCTCATTGAAAATTATTTTCGATTGCAAAATTTTCTACTTTTATTCACGTTACTTCAAAAATTTGCATGGTAACCTCTCGAGGGACCTGCGTGAATTTTTTTTCCTGATTAATTGAAATTTGTCATTGTTTCTCTCTTTTTACCTCTCTATACCGGCTTTACATTAAGAGAAACTGGGTTTTGGAGAGAGAGAGAGAGACAGTGAAAATGATATCACTCCACTATGAATCCACTTCAACATAACTTGGATCGTTGTGGTTAAAATTGAAGGCTGACTAAAGAGAACGAGCTAATTGAAGAGAGAGAGAGAGAAGTAGAGAGACAATAAAAGCCATATTAAAATTTCAATTGAGAGCGTTTTGATATCAAATGCTCCGATTTTGAGTTCAAAACTTTCGTTTTATCTTGAAAAAAATTTTTGTCCATTTTCATTCATGTTGAAATTTTCAAATTCCAGTTCTCTTGTTCTGTTTTGACCAAATGTGCATCTACCTTTAAAATACATTTCATGACTATTATTTTGTTTTCATTACGTTATTATATTGTTTGCTTTTGCTTACTCAGCACATTATGTAAAATAAACATTTTGTATCTCGTTTGTGTTTTATTATGAAATGATAATATGATCCTGTGTGTAGTTGTTATTCAATATATCTGTAAAATAACAAAGAGTGAAAGACAGAGATAAATAAAATACATAATAGTTTTTGTATGTATACATATTTTGCTAAAATTTTCAATAAAACAATTAATATGCATATGATTTAAATTTGTTCTCTTATGACTTTCATCCAATTAAAAATTTGGAATAAATTCAACAATCTGTTGACCATTCTAAGTTTGAATGTATCATATACATATGTAATTTTAGTGTTGTCAAGTTAAAAGAATATATTTGTCAATTCAAATGACTCAAAAGTCGACTGTGTTGAAATTCCTGGCGATTTAAGGCGATGTCTTAAATGAATTTCCTTTAAAATTGAATAATTTTGACTATTAATGACTTTCAACGTTTTTCTATGCATGATTACTTCCTTGTATCAATGTAAATCTAAAAAGCTGTCGAGATTAATCGATTTCCTGGCGATTACAATTATTTCCATGAAAAAATAGTGGATTTTCGATCCATAGTGAGCATTGAAAGATTTTTTAAATTTACGTTGATTTATGAATGAAAATATTGTCCTACCCTTGTCTTATCCTACCAAAATTATGATGGTGGCTTAGTGATTTGTTGTGAGAGGGTTTCATTTTACATTAAATTTTCGCTTCATTTTCATGTTTCAATCATCCAAAAGTGATTTCATTCAAATCTAAGATATTAAACCTCTTTGTATTAAATTTCCCATTGAATCACAATTGCATATCAAACATAATCAAATTAAAAAGTGAAACCAGCCCTAAATATTGAATTAATTAAAATATAATATGAGTATATTAAATTTCCAACAGATTATCATTTGGATGGCACCGTGCTGAGGTAATTGGTGCATTAGTGTCCGTACTTACAATATGGGTTGTTACAGCGATACTTGTCTATTTGGCGGTTTTACGTGTGGTTAACCAAGATTTTGAATTGAAAGGTGCACCAATGTTAATTACATCGGCATTTGGCATTTTAGTTAATATAATGTAAGTGCTATATTAATATTTGAAAAAAGGGTTCCTGTCATTTATTATTATTATTATTATTATAATTATTCGTATCATCATAAAATTTTGGGGGTTGTGAATTTTTAATAAAGTTAATATTGATGCTAATAAAATGTGAAGAGGGAACATTAGCGTGGATAATGACTTAATTAATTTCGTGACATTTTCCTTTAATTAGCATGGGAATAACGTTGCATGGTGGTCATGGACACAGTCATGGTGGTACTCCATTTATTGAAAAATCTCCATCTACGACAGCGTTAGAGGAAATCAATACAAGTGGCAATTCAAATGACAATGCCAATCACCAAGATCAACAAAATTTGAATGTTCGAGCTGCTTTTATTCATGTTGTTAGTGATTTTATGCAAAGTTTAGGTGTTTTTATTGCATCACTCGTTCTGTATTTTAAGCCTGAATGGAGTTTGATTGATCCAATTTGTACATTTGTGTTTTCGATATTAGTCCTTGGAACAACAATCGCCATTATGAAAGATGCATTACTGGTAAGTTTTAATTGAATTGCAAAGTCTTTTAATTTAATTTGAATTTGTTCGCTATAAATTTGTATCACTAATATGATAATAAGTAAAAGTAAAATAAAAAGTGCAATAAAATTAAAGAGGTTTCACTTCAAAATATACGATACGGGCATGAAGCACTTTTAAAAGTCCAATAAAATACAAGAAGATACTTAACGCATTCATTTTTCTGTCCCTTCTTATCCACTTTTTTTATTATTTTCTTCTTTAAACTTCTTCTTTTAAAATTATTTTATTGTTGCATGATTTTTCTTCTACATAAACTGCCAGTATACAAAAATTGTAACATCATAGTTTGACTGAATTAAGCGCGTTTTCGATCCTAGCCCATAAATTGACGTACTTAGGGCTGACGTCGACTTCGCCAAAACCTCACAAACAACCCAAAGTGACCACAATACTCGCAATTTTAGCTTAACCAGTGAGCGGTAAACAAGGGACTCCTGTGGTCCGTGAATCGACCGTCTATGTAGCGTTGGTTCCGTTGAAAAATGGACCCAATTTTCAGTCTGAGTGGTTTTCAAAACGAAACAATCCCAAAATCGCAATATTTCAATCTAAACTTACCGAGAAAAAAAAAACTAAGCATAAAAAATTAAGAGAAAAAGTTTCTCATTTCCGCTTATTCCTCAAACTATCTGAACAATTTTATTACATTTTCATTTTAAATTCATTGATTTTTCCAATAATAGAAGTATATAAAAGTTCAAGTTAAAACAATGAAACAAAAAAAAATACAAAAATTATGTATAGAATTAAAGTTTTATAGAAGTAAGGGAAAAAAAACAACAAAAAATTCATCTTCTGAATCCTGAATTACATTTTACCATCGCTCATAATAATAATTTGCTCTATTGCATCTCGTCTTTACATTCTTATTTTATTTTTTCTCAAAATATATTTTATGAACCGCAGAACAGTAGTTGAGGGCAGGCAATTTAAAACATTTCTATAATTTTTTAAGTGTAATATTTAATAATGAATAAAACATTAATAGAGAAAATGAAACATTTTACATAATTTCGCATTGTTTTAATGCCAAAGAAGAAGAAAGAGCAAAGTTATATTGAATTTTTCTATTTTTTCTGTAATAATTAAAATAAATTAAATTATGTTGTTCGTGATATTGCACCATCCATTACTAAAGTAACCGTCAATTTTTTATTGGCGAGGAGGTTTTTTAACATAAAAGTGCATTATTTTTGTTATAAGTTTGGAAACTGAAAGTGTTGTGGTTACAAGGAAAAGCAGGAATTTTCATAAATTAATATTTATGTTTGAAAGTTATTTTTTGTTTTTGCTTTGAAAAATATTCAAATATTAATAACATAAAATTTAATAATAATAATTTTAATTGGTCATTTTTTGCACTTTGTCAAACCGCCCAGTGGCTAGAATTTCCCATTTTTTAAAAAATCGACAATCGAAATTCGGATAACTGGACGAAAGAAAGTCCATTTCAATGAAACTTCTTGTACAGAATGTTCGAAAACTGGAAATATTTGAAAAATTTAGTCATTACTTGAACCGTGACATTAGTTTTCAAAGTACACGAAAAAGGATTTAAATTTAAAGGAAATATTAAGCATGAATTTAAACCAAATTTTTAAAATCCAATTAAAACAAAAACCAACAAAATTCTGAATTATTTAACTTCATAATTGTTAAAACATAATCACATTAAAACTTGTAAAAGAAAATTTCAATATTTAATATTTTAATTATTATTTAAGTTTGAAAACTATCTAATTTTATGGTTTCATTTTAACATTAAATAATGAGAAAATTTTCACTTGAACTCACATTATATAAAGTTACAAAAGTTGCAGTTGCACTTCATTTTTACAATAACATAATTTATTTTTAACCCAAAATTGTACGTTAACTGTTCTCAGGTAACAATTTTTTTTTAAAGTATAAAATGAAAAAATTAAATCTGATACACAAAAAAAAAATGGGAAAATATACTAACAACCACAAACAAGTACCACAATTTTTTTTTCACTCATCTATCTCGGAAAATGTAATTTGTATTCGTTTCCCATTTCACCAAAAGCAAAACCATTCTACGTTTAGTTATTTTTTTTCGTCTTCCACTATTTTTTTTTGTTACATGTATAAAAAGAATGCATTTTTAGTTAAAAGGATAGACGAGAATAAAGTCTATAATATATAAAGTGGAAGAGTGTTGCATGTTTTAAATTTTCTCTCCATTAATTTTAATGACGTTTTCGTTGATTCTTAATGCATTTCTGCTAAACATGCACAGTATATTTAACATATATGAAAATTCCCTTAAGATTTTTCTCTTATTATTATTATTATTATAAATTTTGTATAAACACACACATCCCATATTGCATTACAACACATTAAACATGTACATATTAAATTTAAAGTCTATGGTAGGTGTGTAACCAAAAAATATACAAAATTATTTTAAGTGCAAGTGAGTTGTTGCAATTTTTAGTGGATAAATGTTTGTGTGTGTGTGTATTTTTTATTAAGGCAGGTACTTGGGGAAATATCCGAAAAAGGTGTTGCTCGAAAAATTCAGTGTGACATGTCTTATTATGAATTTTAAGTAAAATTTAATGGGAATTTATGGTATTTCTGATAAAGGAAGCAAGAATTTTATCTGTATATAAAAATATTAATAATGCAAAACTTGAATAGGAAGTTAAAAAGTTGAAATTCAATTTTTCTTCTAAATGTCTTGAAGTTTTATGAAAATTTTGAGTGTTTTTCAATACGTTTTTTTGAAACTGTTGAGTATTTTTCCAGTTTTTTCAAATATTTTAGAGTTTTTTTGAAAATTTTAAGTGTTTTCGAACAACAGTTTTTTGAAAATGTTGAGTATTTTTAAAGTTTGTAAAAAGTTTTCAGATTTTTTGATAAACTGTGAAAAAAATTTAGTGCAATTCCTTAAAATGCACTTAAAAAAATCCTTCTAGCCCTCAATTTCATTTTTTTTCTATTTTGAATTCTTTCATTACCAGGTACTGATGGAAGGTGTACCAAAATTTCTCGATTACACAGACGTTATGCAAACATTCCTTCAAATACCAGGTGTTGTACGTGTACATAATTTACGAATATGGGCATTAAGTATTAATAAAATTGCACTGGCTGCACATTTGGCTGTAGGTATGTATCCCAAAAACAAAAAAAAATTGAGCTTGATTTTGTAGTTGCAGCACATTTTCCATTTAGTAATTTACTCTACTTCAAATGTCACATATCACATGAAAATGATGCAGTATTGATTTTTTTTTTCACTGTATTTCATTCTATTTCTTTCCATGTTAAATATTAAATGAAATTGTTTTCAGGTATCTCTTTGTCTCATGTGCTATGTGTAATTTTGTAGTTTTAAATCATTTATTTCTTTGAATTTTTGTACTCGACTTTTTCACTTCCAATTTGTTTTACATTAAACAACGTTTTAAATAAATTATTTCAGAACCGAATGCAAATACAGATCAAATTTTAAAAGAGGCAACCAGACAAGTACACAAGAAATACAATTTTTATGAGTCAACATTACAAATTGAGGAATTTTCACAAGAAATGGAAGATTGTAATCAATGTTTGAATCCGGATCAGTGAAAAAATTGAAATTTTATTAGAAATTTCTTTCTTTTAAGTTTCAAATAATTTAAGATACTTTTACTTAAAAATTCATATCAAAATACATGTAATTTGTATTGTAATTTAAAAAAAATATTTAAATTTCTGTTAAATTTACGTCAAATTCGCTTTTAAATAATAAAAATTGTAATTATTATTAGAATTAATACTAAATCTTTTCAATTAACGACTTTTCCTCAACAAAAGTCATCATAATTTAACTCATATACATAACAGATTACACAAAAGTTTATCTCAAAATAATAACAAATAACTCAAGGCAATATCTTTGTTTTTCAATTTCATTTTATGCAAACAACTAAATCAAAATCCAATTAAATTAGGATGAAAATGAAAAGCATACGTGAAGAATCACATGTTCATTTACCCGGAGGATATGAAAACAGGTTCATATTTCCACTAAAACTCATCAACAGAAATAACATTTGACTTTACTATTATTATTTTTTTTTGTACGATTAACAAAAGTGTGCGTAAATTTACTCAATTCTATATAAAATGGTGCTAAGCGATTTTCTCATTAACTTATTAATGGATGTTGTGAAAGGGATGTTAAATTGACTGTTTTAAGTATAATTTACATTTAAAGAGATTATAAAATTTTAATGGGATGTGGATATTTATTTAGTGTTCGTATTTTTGCTACATGGGAGTCAAATTTTCACTTTTTTCCATTAAGCCTTGTTTTCTACTTTTGAGAGCGTGTTTTTTAAATGATGACTTTGCTTGTTAAGTATAAAAATCAAATTTCATAAGGAAGCCAAGAGCTTACCTTAATTTTTTGAATTTAAAAAAAAACCCTTTGTTTGTTTTAAAAATACAAAAACATATCAATGTCATTAACCCTTGGCTTCCTATGACTCAAAATTTTTCAAACAAACCTGAAATTTAAAATTTCTCACTGATTTTTTAATTGAGAATATTGATTTAAAAATTAAAAATGAGAAGGTTTTTATAGATTATTTTACACTTTTAAAAAATTATCGGAAAAATTAAGAGGGGTTTTGGGTTTTTTTTAATTGAACAGCTTCCTTCGAAGGGTTAATTTATTCCTTTTCCTATCCCCGATATTTTGAAGTTTTTCTGATTCATCCGTTTTTCGACCCAATTTCCGATTTCGATCTCTTAGACCAATTTCCAATTTGTCAGAAGATTTTTAAAATTTTCAGCCCATTTTTCAATTTTTTCAATCACTTTCTAAATTTTCATTGTCCCAAAAATTTTTTTTTTTTGCGGAAAAATTTCACTTAGAAAAAATTTACATATAAATTCAATAGAACAGTATTAAAAATTTCATAGTTTTCATTGAAAAACGGGTCCACTACGAATTTTTGCATAAAAATCCGTGAACTGATGTGAAGGGTTAACAATTCAATGACATTTTCCTGTTTTGTTCATGATTGACTTTATCACATCAATGTATTCGATGAAATTTGTCTGGCGCCATGGTAATTTTGCAGTATACATGTGAAATCATCCGTGATATGATCCAATTCTATTTTTATTGTCAATTGTTTTATTTTAACTCAAAATATTAGTTTAAGAAAAGTTTAAAGAAAAAAAATTTAAGAAAAATTGAAGAATTTTGATAGTTTTAATTAAATTAAGTAAAAATTTCAGTCAACTATCAAATGTCACATGTATAAGAAGGAATTCAAGTCAAAATTGATTCATTTTACTCCATTTCATTATTATTAACGCTTTTCGAATAATTTTTCCTTTTATTTCTGCATGAATGATAAAACATAAATTTAGTATTTTTTTCTTTCTTTTTTGAGTCACACATGGATTGAATATTCTATCAATAGCACTTAAAGATAAGAAAGTATTTTGTTTGTAAGAATTTCTCTTTATCTGTGTGTTTTTTTTTAAAGAATAAAGAAAAGGTTAAGCCACAAGGTGATTGTAAATTATATTTGAATCCCTTGAAAAGAGGGAATTGAAAAATTTAAGTTGTTCCTTTTTTAACACATTTGAATGTTTTATCATGCAGTATAAATTTAACCCTTTTAAACATTTAATGGTATTAAAAAAGGATATAAAACACTCTTTCTACATCACATTTTTACCTTCAAATTCGAGACAAAATGACGTGATGCATAAAAATCCATAAGATTCATATGATATGCATTTCAAACCATATTTTAAAATAAAATTTACAGGTTAAATTCGATAACTTGTGTGTGTGACAATGATACATTTTAATCTCAAACATTCCTTATTATTTTTTTTTCCAGTTTTTCTTTTTAACAGCACGTAACCATGCATGTTAAATACATGAGTTAAGAGGATGGCATATTGTCGATTTATGTTGAATCGAGAAATTGTGAATAGGAATAAAAATGGCAATAGTTTAACAATTGAAAACATATGTGGTGTAAAGATAAAAAAAATTATATGTGATATTCTATATATTTGATGTCATCACCACAAAATGCTTCACTGATATCACTGAAATTTTCACATTTATTTATTTTTTCTTCCTATTTCTCTTATTATTATTAGTTATCTTGTCGTTTTGTTTGTTGTTGGCGCCTTGTTAGAGAATGTAAATTGTGTGTAAGGGAACTCGTTTATTATCTGAGAAATTTATCTTTGTGGTGTAAATTGACAGTGTGATGTGATTGTGAAAATTAAAATTATTGCTTACAATAAATTAAAATAACAAGAAATTACGTTAGACGAGCTCAATGCAATGCAATGGAATAAATCTGGAAATATTTTTTTTGTATCCGTTAAAATTTTTAATGAAATATTAAAAGTAAGGTATCAAGAACCACAAAAGTGCAATAATTTTACTTTTACAATGTAAGAACACGATATAAATTTCATTTATTTTGAATAATAGCTCCCTGGAAGCAAAAAAAAATACAAATGCAATGCAATTTCAAATAAAAATAATTTGAAACTTACAAATGCATCTCAATTACATCAGATGAAAGCTTAAAAGCATCTAATTTTTCGTGCATAACGATACAAATATTTTAACGCATACCATATTTTTTCCATTAAAGCGCATATCTGAAACGATCCCTCGATTATCTTGAAATAAATTACATCTAGTTTTCTTTACAACTCACAAATACAATGATAAATATACACTTCTTTTCATTTCCTATCGCTTTTCATATAAAAGTACAATCCTGAAATAATATTAAAATAAATCAGCATCAATTTACCTTTTCAACTTTAAGCACTTTGCTATCAAAAAAAAAAAACTAAAATAGGAGTGAAAACCGCACACAAACACACATCATTATACTAAAATGACGCTATAAACAAATTGCCACTAATATAAAATCAGAAAACACACTTTAATGGTGCACATGAAAAAACATTTTTATATTTTTTTTTTGCATTTCATGCATTACATGTTTATTTTTTTTTTTTGAAAAACACATGAATGTAAAGAAACTGCATCGTAAATTCTCACATGAATGCGTAAAAGAACGTGGTTTGTTTTTAATGATCAATTAAAATAATGAGCTACCGATTTATTTTTTATTTGTATAGTTTCTATTCAACATTATATTCCACATATATGCATATGGGTTATGTTTTATAAGTGCTAATAATGATTTTCATTTCATTTTAGAGAACTGCGATTTTAACACACTCATTTATTTTACTAATGCTTAGAATAAAGACAAATGTACTGAAAATGCATTTTAATTGGTGTCTGTATTTAGGGTGAGAGAGAAATTTCTAACACAAATCTGTGTAAATTACTGCATAAATTATTCACTTTTATGTATTAAGCCACAAAAGGGTGATATCGATGTAGGTGTATGTTGTTGTTTACCGATTAACATCATTTTATGGAGCAATGAAAAGGTTAAATGTAGATAATTTAAATGAACGTATTTATTTAGTTATTGATGTTGATTTCTTTCATTTATAATTGCGATCAAATTAGTTAATGTCGTGATTTAACAGTTTGACATCTAGGTTTCAGACAGTGACAGTGAAATTAGTAGCAGGAAAGCTCTTGAACTTTACTTATGAAAATTAGCCCATAAGAAAATTTTTTCGTGTTTTAGAAATTTTTGTGTGATTTTGAGTTATGAAAAGTTTATTTTTTGGTAATACTATTAATTTTGATTTGAACGAGAAAAGTGACTTCAAAGGAGTGTTGCGAAAACGCAATAAATACTTAATAAAATTGCCCTTATATGATATTGGCTTAGCCATCTTTTAACGACTGGCAAATTTTCATCTGGGATTTATTTTTCGCGTAAATTTGATCACTTTTCACTTCGATGAAAATTTTGAGTTTCATACAAAAATTAAATATGTAAATTAAATAAGCATTAATTCTGCAAAAAAATAAGGTACAATATTAAATTCAAATAACTTGTTTCAATCACCCAAAAACACCAGATAAACCATAAAACCATACTTTTGTCTAACATTAAAATCCATTATACACTTTACAATTTTACATACATTTTACTGTTATTATTCATTGTGTAATATGATAATATTAAGGTTAAAATAACAAAAACGTCATACACACACAGGAACAACTTTATTTATAATGTTATTTAAAACAAAACAAATTGAAAGTTTGATAATGATGATGATGGTACTGCAACTGAAATGTAAAAGCACCTGCAATGAAATAATAACAAAACTGACATACAATCATATTAAGGTTCCAACTCTGAAAGTCTTCTACTATCATGTAAAATTTATTGTTTTCATTTTGCTTTGTATTTTAAAAAGTTTTAAAAGTTACAACAATAGTTTTTTACATTTTGAAGGAAAAAAACAACAATTGGGGAGAAATATAAATAAAATTTCCGATGCCTTTATGCTATAAATTTGTACACTGGTTCTTCATGTCATTCTAAGCATCAACGCAAAAAAAAAATTTTTTCTATACACACGTTCTCGAGATATCGCGGTTTGAAATTTCGCGAATGGCGCGCGGGGCAATTTTTTGGCTTTGGCTTTAATTAAATCGCTCTTTGAGGCTCTGTATCTCAATAAATACGAGGGCACAGATAAAAAACTCAAAATAAATCGATTGCTGGATATTAAAGCTACAGAATCATATAAAAAAAATAAAAATTTATCACGTCCCAATACTAAAAAATGACAAAACAGTGTTTTAAATTGAAATTTAATTATGAATATAATTCTTTTTTAAAAATATTATAATAAATTATTAAAGTTATCCTTCAGACCTTTCCAAAACATGTTTAGAATTTTTTCTACGTTTTGTAGTTCGCGAGATATCACAAGCCAAAAAATGGCCCCGCGCGCCATTCGCGAAATTTCAAACCGCGATATCTCGAGAACGTGTGTATAGAAAAATTTTTTTTTTTGCGTTGATGCTTAGAATGACATGAAGAACCAGTGTACAAATTTATAGCAAAAAATAAAGGCATCCAAAATTTTATTTATATTTCTCCCCAATTGTGAATTGAAACAATAACTTTTCTTTTCAAACTACTTATCCTAATGTAATGTTTCTATTTTTTTCATATGCAATTGAATTGAAAAATTTTTGCAAGGGTACAAAAGTTTGAAGAGTATAGATTTCCCGAGAGTTTTCAGATTTTATTTGTTACCATTTTAGAAAAAAATTTGTCAATTGTGGCTTGTCATAAAAAGTTTTTGCAAAAAAACCCATGAATATTCACATCAATCAAACTAACTTAAAACACAAAATCGATCAAAAACCAAAATTTGATCTTTAAAAAAATTTAATTTACTTATAAAAATAAAATACAAAATGGTAAATACTGTCAAGTCTCCATATAGTAAAAAATAAGCTTTACGTAATAATTCTATATAGTGACAAGTCAATCTATGGATCTACAGTTTCTATCGATACTGACTTTTCATTATATAGAATCATTACGTACAGCATATTTTTTACTTTATGAAGACTTGACTGTACTAAACCAAATGAGACAGGAGACAGCAAATCAATAAAATTGCCTTTGAATGACATACAAGTTATAAAATTTTCAATTAAATTTAAAAACTTTTTCAAAAAAATATGTCTGCAATGCAACGTTTGTTACTCACTGTTCAGATCTCATTTCAGTTTTCTTTCTCAATTTCAATTAAACATATAAATAAAACAAAATAAACTTGAATGAACAAAAATTCAATGATCAACTTTAATTTTTTAATAGAAATCAACTTTATTACCCTGTTTAACTTCATTCAAAAATTTAATAGTTGACAAAAGTACTGGAACATAGTTTTCCTTTGAATTTTTTAAATGAATATAAAAGTGAAAAAAAAAATTTTTTTAGGGTAGGGAAAATCATTCACGATTCCATCCATGCCATCGATTTGATGAAAAAAATCTCGACTTTTTAAACACCATGAAAACTCCGAAATCGCGAAGATTTTCTGAAATTGTCAAAATCATGAAAACTGTCAAAAGAACGGAAAACCTCGTATTTGCCAAAACCCCTTATTTTGATCGTCCATTTTAGAATTTCTGTGATTTTTGAGATTCCACCATTTTCCGTTTCAATTTCATAGGTTTCATAAAAATTCGCGATTTTATGACAGTAAGTACAGTCACTACCCTACTCTGATTTAACAACTTTATTCACCTTTATTTTTAATTTGAATACAGTTCAACTTTTTATTTGTGGCCTGCAGTCGTTTTTTTCCACTTCATTCAATACTATACGGTTTTTTTTTGTTTTAATTAATAAAATGATTGAAAGCAGTTTCAATACAAAATTTAAAATTAAAATTTTAGTGGAATACTCAAATAATTAATGGCAGCATCAATCAATTAGGCGATTATTTGATTTTCAGTTCTGTGTGTGTGTTTGATATTTTTGTTTGATGAAATTAATTCAATGATTGAAACTTTGATTAAAATTGAATTGAAAAATAAAATCAAAAAAATTGATCAAGTGCATTGAACTCTTATTTTTAATTTTACAAATAACCAGTCGCATCCATTATGGCATTCATGTTATAAATTATTAAGAAAATGACTTGTAAAATTTCGTTTCTTTATTTTTATTTTTCTTTTTCAATTTTCTTTTCCTTTATCAATTTTTTTTTCTCACCTTTTTCTTGACTCAATTTAATATTTATTACTGATTCAGACAGAAAACCCGTATTATAAATCATAAAACAAATTGAAAATTAATGATCTGTGAATAAAAAGAATCCGCAACTACGTAATAACAATAATAATAATTTTCCGTGTGTGTGTGTGTGTTTGTGGCTGTTCAACTTGAAACAATATGTTTGTTTTTGTTATTATCATTGCTGATTCAATGTATATTTACAGTTTGTATTATTTTGTTTTATCAAAAGTGTTAAGTGTGCGAGTAAAATCAATGTATTTTTCCTTGTTATATTAAAAAGATCGGAATTTATTGAAGTAAATGGGGTAATTTTCCTTGAAACCTGTTTTTTTTTGTTAAATGGGATTCAACCTTAAAAGTATTTCAATATTAATTAAAATTAAGATGAAAAATTCGTTGAATTTCACTTCACCCCACTTGATGGTACTTTTTCCAATACCGAGAGACAGGTACACATGCAATACATTATTGTCTAACTAAAATAGTTGATAAATACATGTTATTTCATTGTGTTTTTAACTGATACATTGTACGTGTGTTTTATTTGAGTGCAGATACATAAAAATAATTTAATGGTTTTCTTCTTCTTCTGCCTCTTGTTTCAGAGTGAGTATTTTACCTTGTTTGTTTATTTATTTGTTTATGTTAAAATCATTTCTTTACTACGATAAAAGTTTGATATCGAAGTGAATCGATTGGAATCAAGATGAAAATCATCATGAGTTAACGGAAAGTGTTTTGAATTTAATATTTCCTGCAATAAATATCAAATTATAATGGATTAAAATGAAATGGAGTTTAATTCTCGATATGGTTTAAAGTTTTTGATATGAGGGAATTATTTGAATTGGCCAGAGCTTGGTTAGGCTTTTATCTGACTGGTGTTCTAGTATGTCTATGTCATTGAACATTCCTAAATGTAAAGGGGTTTCGTTTAACCGTACGAGAAGTCCCGCCCACTTTGATTACACAGTTGGTGGAAACTTTCTTGAACGATGTTCGGTCATGAAAGACTCGGAAATGGAATATAACAACCATATCGACCAACTAATAGCTCGGGCTATAGGATGCTCGGTTTTGTGAAGAGAACGTGTAAGGTTTATGAAGATCCCTTTGTGATTAGATCACTCTTCTGTGCATTGGTCCGCCCTATTCTGGAGTATGGTAGCATGAGCTGGAACACGTATACAGCTACACAGAAATCTAGGATTGAATCCGTGCAACGTAGATTTATTCGTTTCGTGCTTCAAGGATTAGGATGGTCTAATCCGTATGATCTTCCTTCGTACGAACATAGGGTATCGCTTCTTGGTCTGGATACTCTGACTGACGGGCGTGAAGCAGCTGATTTCTCATTTTTTCTGAATCTGCTTGACGGATCTCTAAATACCCCTCAGTTACTTGATATGGTCGAATTTAATCATAATCCCTACCCAACCAGACGTAGACTGCCTTTATCTATAGTTACTCATCGTACTAGTTACGGAAGGAATAATCAAATTTCTAGTTGAAAACTTACAATTAAAATCTCTGAAGTTCTTTACTAGAAGTGTGGAAAATTTTGTTTTCCCACCATCCTCATATCTAACTTGAACACCTCATAATAAAAAATCAAGAACAAAAATCACACAGTCACAAAAACAGTACCATTAATATCACAAAATGTAATGTCACGTGAACTTCTTGTGCATTTTTGTATGTTCCATTTTCACTTCCTTCTTCATTTTAACACACTTTTTATTCATCATCATACAACACTTTTTCCTGTTTATTCTCATCAACATTCCACATTTCAATGAAAAAATTCTCTGTATACATTTCTCAGTCAAAAACAAGAAAAATCACATAATTTCATTCATAATATTTACCAAAAAACAATTGAAATGAGTGTAAATTCTGTAGTAACAAGAGAGATTTTGCGAGAATGTGCTTAAAACGCATGCGTTTAAACTTTAAACCGCTCTCAATGAACAAATACATGGACTTACAGTAAAGAAATGAACAAAAATTGCACCAAAGGACAATAAAATACGGCAATAACATTCAAAATGTGTGTAGATAAATTTTTGTGTTACTTTCATCACAAATAAGACAGTAATGAATTAGTCGGTGTTTTGACAACATACTGATCGGATGTGTTAAATTTCGTTAATAATAAAATCCGGAATTGGGATAAAATTAAATTAAACGTGCAAAAATTGATTTCAAAGTGAATTAAATAAAAAATCTCCTCGAAAATCTTAAGAAAATTTTTATTACAAATTTTTTTCACATTATTTGCATTTCATTACTTTGAAATATTTTTACTGGTATTTTTTTATTTTAACCTTTAATGCACACACACACACACAAATCATCCAGGAAAATAACTTAAAAGTAAAAAAAAGAAGGATAAAATAAAATAAGTTGAATAATTTCAAATATTTACTTAAGTATTTTTTCTTACAACATCTGAACAATTTAAATAAATTAAAATAAAATAAGAAAAAAAGGTTAAAATACAACAAAAAAAAGAGGAAAAAAAATTACAATGTGTTATTTAGAAAAAGATTACGAATGAAATCTACAGCTAATAAAACTATACAAGTTGAATAAGAAAAAAAAAATAAAATTATTAAGTTTTACAGTAAAAATAAAAAAAATCAAGAAGGAATGCACTGAATGCAATGAAGAAGTTTGAATGAAACTACCATTACAAGAAAAAGAAAAAGTTTTTTTTAACGAAAGTTTTAATTCAAAAATCATAAGTAGGAGAAAAAAATTTATGAAATTTTAATTTTTTTTAGTTGTGAAACACAAAAGTTTGTAGAATTTCAAAAAAAAATATGAAATTTTGGTATTCATGAAATTATTTCATTATTATTGTTATTTGAAGGAAATTGAGAAAAAAAAAATTATTTTAAATTAGATTATTAGATCATAATGAAAATATTTACGATTTAATTGAATGGGAATTAAATTTATGTGAATTGATTACATTGAGAAAAATTGTTGCAGTGAGGAAAGGAGAAGAATTTCGCAGCATTCAATGTAAGTGATTTGAAAATTTTTCCAATTTTATATAGTGAAACTTTTTGTGAATATAATTTTTTTTGGTATTTGATAAAGCTCTCGTGGCCTTGAAAAATCTTGATTTTAAGACTTGACCTTTTTAGTGCATTTCGTAAGAAAAAATGCACTATTACAAACGGTTTGTTCGCCGTCAATCTGACACTCTGTCAATGATCGCTATCCATAATTCCGGAATGGTCCATCGGAGCGAGCTCATGATGATTATTTATAACTTATTACTTTCGAGATTGGGCTCATCGATTGGCCTCCAGAGCCTGAAAAACTGTAAAAAAAAACCGGTTACAAATTTTAAAAATTTGATGATTTGTTTTGTTGGATGTAGGATCTTTTTTAAAATGCATTTAAACTCATTAGCTTTGAGATAAAGCTCAGGGATTGGATGGGAAATTTTTTCAAAAAATTTCAAAATGTCGGGTTTAAAAAAAATAATTCAAAATAGCGAAATTTGTCTCTGAGTCTGATTCATTCAAATCAGGTTTTTACAAGAAATTTAGTTATTTCAAGGACACTTAAATTCAGTGCCATAAGTTCCTTATGCTCAAAATGCCTTTAAATATAAAAAATGGGGACACATGATTTTCATTTCATTTTACCGCATCACCAAACTTCAATTAATTTAAAGAAAGAGATACAAAGAAAAATTTAGTATGAAAATCCTTTCACATATAAACTAACACTAACTAATAAAGAAAAGATTTTATTAATATATTTGGTAACATAATCTGACATTGCTTAATGATTGTGTTTAACATATAAATTAATTAATATTATTAAATCTCTTCTTCATGCATTAAATTTTTAAGATTAGAAGGATTTTCTCTTAAATTCAAATAAAGACAAAACAAAAATAATCAAAGTGAAATTAAAAACGAAGAAAATTTGATTTTTATTTCAAATTGTTTTAATTTCTAATGGAAAATTTCTTTTATACACATTTCTTCGTTTAAAAAAAACATTTTACCTTACAACTGAAAGGATTGAAAGATTGAAATGCAATGAAAATTGAATAAGGGAAAAAAAACCTCATCTAAATATTTAATTGGATTATTTTTTTTTGTTCTCTCTCCTTCTCTATGTTTCTCAATGTCTAAGGATTTTAATTTTTACTTTTTTAACTAGGACGTTACATTTTTATTTTAAAAGGATATTACAGGGAAAAAAATGCGGTAGAAGTTCCAGAGGAAGGAAATGCAAAAAAAAATATATAAAATAAAATAAATAATCAAAGAAGAGAAGAGTCGAGTAGTAAAATTTGTAAATAAATGGGAATATAATCATATTGAGGATTTAAACTTTTTTGTTTCTTCTTCTTTTTATCTGTTTCTTCCTTCTCTGTTTCAGGCAATAATCAGAAATAAAATATTAAAGATGACTGAATAATGAATGGATAAAACTTGTAGAATATTGTAATAAAATATTTATTGCTAATGATTCATAATAATCGTAATTATCGATTTAATATTCATAAATTAATGGAGATTTTTCTTATAATTTGAAATGATGAATTTTTTTATTGCAATGGGATTTTCATCAATTTTTATCAGTCAACTTTGAGGAATGTACGATGCAGTGGTGAGCGTGTTGGACTATTAATCTTAAAGTTGGCGGTTTGATTCTCTTTTTGGTCATGAAACTTCACAATGTCAAATGCCTCTTTTTCCGGCCACTCAATTTAAGTTAAAGGTAGCGACAGCTTGGGATGACAGGATAATAGCTGTGGCTCTCTGAAGGTGATAACAGGCAGGGGCAGATTGAAAATTATTTACGGCCCTGGCATTCTGTATGATTTTCTTTAAAATTTACGCTAAACTTAACTTTTACAAGACGATCGACTGCGGCCTTTCTGGTATTTGCCAAATTGCCCGTAAGTACAATCCGCCACTGATAACAGGGTATGCACGATGGGCCTGACTGGTGGTCTGAGTGCAAGCTTAATAGCCATCCTGGGTCAGATCCTGAATTTAAAAAGCCAATGAAGACCTTTTTGACACCTTATTTCATGCTTGACAATAAAATACCCCTACAATTCACAGTAAAATCCTTACAAATGAGCCAATGAACCAATGAAGCAAAAATGATAAAAACAATCTCCTTAAAGATAAACAAACAAAAATACATTCATTTATTAGAGTTAAATCTCATGCCATAAGTTAAATTAAAATCTCTTACTCTGACAATGTACAAGTCTCATTGGTGTTTATTATTATTATTATTGTGCAAAGTTTCAAGCTGTCAGATGAAGGTGTGGCAATGCACTGGATTAAAATTAAGCTAGATTACAGTTGTTATTGTCTGTTTTCTTGAAAATAACCATGCAATTAGTTGCAAAGTACTTGAAACCAAAACAAAAATATTAAGGAAAAAGCTCTCATTAATACCCAACTTCTCATAGTGTCTTTAAATTGATGTCAGTTTCACCCACAGATCCAATGAGATGTTTTTGTTGAGTAGGAAAAAGTAAATAATTCTTATTTATTTCCACAAAACTATGTTAAAGACCGTTTATCACGGTATTCAAGTGGATTATAGAAGATAAATTTATGTCTTTATTAGTGGTAAAAAATGACTACACTAAAGCAGGAAATAACAGACCTTGTATGAAAAATAAAATATTGCGTTAGACATGAATGTTGTGTTATTTTCCACTTTTTTCTACATTGATTAAGAGTGTTAATGACAGGACGAAAAAAGAAGATGGAACGTTAATTACTTAAGGAAAAAAAATAATAATTATGAGTTAGTTATAGTTAATTAATATGAACTAGGGCTAAAGTTGTAACTAAGCAAGTCAAATAAAAATAATTGAATTGAATGAAGATAAAAACATTATTTTTTTTATTCAGTTCAAACAGAAACAGAACTAAAATCATTTTAAAGGCATATCTTTCGAATTTATGTAAAGAACTTTCATATAAATATTCAAAGAAATAAATTTCCGTAAGGCAAAATGATAAGAACTCAAGTCAAACTTACACATAAATACTTTTTATCATGTTAATATCATCAAAAGTGCACATTTTGCAATATTTTATAGATTAAATGTGAAAATTTTATGTGCATTTAAAATAATAATCTGCATTTTACTATTACCATATTAAATAATTTGAGTTAGTTAGTTAGGCAAAGTTAAGAGTTGCTTAGTTTTGATTAAGAAACATATAGCAAAAGATTGAGTTTTCTTTATTCTAATATTAAATTTATAATAATCACAATGAAAACTTTCACATATATACTTTGAAATATTTTAGGGAAAAAAATGAAGTAAAATATTGTAGTTTTGCAAAATTTTGCAGATGCATAAAGTGTATCAAAGTCAAAATCAAGCTGAATCGCAATTTAAATTTGTCATAGTTTGTGTTATCAAAGTAACAAACTTCAAGGAATTTTCATGTTGTCTGTAATTAAATATGGGGAGTCATTTAGGGATTTGATAACATTTTAATGACGCTCTGAGAAAAAGGAGCTCTTAATGACATCCATTGAATGCAAAAAATTATAAAAAAAGGCTTACCGTTAGCACCAAGTCTATGCCCTAGCGACACTTTTCCGAAATGATTCGGATGACCATTTTCTTACAGAGGGTTGAAGGCTCTCTCTCGTTTCCTAAATTCATCCAATTCCTTAAAGAATCGCATCATTTCCTGAGGGTCCATTGTCCTATATAGTGAAGGCAAGGGAAATCCTTTCCAAAGTGTCGATGCCTAATCCTAGCAACAGCCTCACACTGACATTGAATGTGTTCCGCAATTTCATCCTCTTCTAGACAGAGTCTAGAAGCGATCGTTGTACAGTCTTAACCCAAAACCAGTGGGGCACCAGTGGGATACGGACAATCTGTCAAATGCCAGAACGGCCGTAGTCGATCGTCTTGTAAGAGTTAAGTTTAATGCCATGGCCGTTAATAATTTTTAAACTGTCCCTGGGAACACCCTTTCCCACTGGTGCCAACTGGTTTTGGGTTGAGAGCGTATTGTGGGCTGATTTAAGGCTTAATGAATCTCTGGCGTAAAAACAGATCGAAGCTCTTCACTCTCAACCAAAAATCAGTTTGATTTCCTACTCGTTTCCACTGACCCAATGTCTAACTGAGAAACTGAAACGAAAAAGCGCAGAACTTTGAAATAAAGTACAATTTAGATCAATTCAATTTTGACCAGAACCAACCCACTGAATATTGCTGGGGCTGTTTAAAAATTTACATTTAATGTCAAAGTATCATCGTACGATCCCCATACTATTTTATATGACGTAAGTAAAATTAAACGGATGAACGAGAAATTATTTGAAAATTTCTTTGACAAACAAAATATGACAAGAAGAAATTTCATAATAAACAATATTCTGACACAAAATTTATATCTCACAGAAATAATAATAATAAGAAATTCTGTTGTTGCAATTTATGTGTCATATATGCATTTAACTCGTTTTATTCATATCACAATATGATGTGCATAAATATTCCAATCAAACCTTCTTCTACTTGTTCTTCTTGTTGTTTTCTTCGCTCTTTGTGTCATTATTTTATGATTGTTATTAGCATACAAATTCATAGACACACAAATAATTTTGTCTCTTGCGATTTATCATAATAACATATAAATTCATGTATATAGACGAATTGTGATTAAACATAAAAGATGAACTACACTAAAGTTTAGTGTCGGAAAATATGTGTATGTATGTGTCATTGCAATGAATTATGTCATAAATTAACTAGTTTGCATAATTTAAAGTTCATTTTCTTCATATTTCTACATTAATATGAGGATAAATGAGATAGGATTTTAACATGATCTTAAATTAAGGCTAATTTAAAATAAAATTAAAGGAAATTCAAATGTCATATGAGATTTTTTATGGAACCCCACACTGAATGTAAAAAAGCATATGCAATAAATCTGAATGTCGCTTACTTACATGTTTTACTGGATTCTCAATAATTCAATGTGCCCTGAATTTGCATATGAAATGATAGAAAAAAAATATGAAAATCGAATTAATCCCTTTTGCGCTTCCACATTCCACAATCCATAACATGACAATTTTTTCATTGCATTTTGAAAAAAATGGATTTTTTTTTTTTTTTATTATTTTCCATGCATATGACCAAAGTTTCTACACTTATTTAGGTTGCACTCGACTCAAACATTCACATAATCATGTAGTAAAAGTATGTGAAAATTTATTCATGCATGATGTTGCAACTTGGAATTATACAATATTTATATAAACGAATGTAACACACGTTCATTATTCGAGTTGAGAACGTTTTCTGCATTTTTATTATTCAATAATTTCGTTTATTTTTTTTTCATTCCATTTTTTTTAGCTTATGTTTTTCAACATTTTCCTTGTTACCTAACAAAGGAATCAAAGTTTGTATACATATTTTTTTTTTGTACTTGTTGTTGAGACCATATGGAATTATAATAAGAGGAGAGCAACAACAAAAAACATCAAGAATAACAGAAGTGTACATAAAGATTGCTTTTGAATTCATTCATAAAATTCCTTTTGTGCAAGTTTTCGTGTCTCGTTTGAATTTTGTATGAAAGGAAAATAAAACTTACAAAAAAAATGTTCATAATGTGCTTCCTAGTTCAACTATTATGTACTTATTCTTGCATCCGAGTGCAATTTTTTTCGTTGTTGTTGTAAAATTTCATGAAGTATTATTATTATTTTAAATATAAAAGAAAATCTACAAATGAGGAGAATTGAGAATGAAAATGTTAAAAGAATGTAAACATTGAAGAGTTTTGCGAGTTTGTTTGTTATTTTTGGTGTATTTTTAGCGCATTTCTTAGAAATGCCGGTATTGTGGGCGGTATTGTGCTGTCCGTCTGTGTCAATTTCAAACCCAAAATGGCCGGTTTAACCCAAAATGGCCGACTGACCCAAAATGGCCGATTAAGCCAAAATGGCGGATTAAACGATAAAACTCAAATTTCAAGATTTCTTTTCAGTCAGTTTAAAATTTTTGATACGACTGTCGAATTTTTTACATAGAAATGCGCTCGTGTAAATCGTTTACGATCACGTTTTAAATTTTTTTCAATTATAAAGTCAGTGTAAGTTGAAATTAATGATTAAATAGTGGTGAAAAGGAGTTATAAAGCAGATTTTGGTTGAATTCTGTAAAAATGAATATTTTTCCATGTAACCGAAAAATGAATAAATATAAAATTGGAATGAAATCAATCAAAATCCTTCAATTCCTGACAATAAAAAGAGATTAAATGAAGCCTTCATTAAGTGTGTGACCACAATTTATTGATCGAGGTTAATACCCTTAACCGTAATGAAGTTACTAACACATTCAACTGTACTTTAACAAAAAAAAAAGAAGAAAAAATAAATTTCAAAGAAAATTAACATAAAAAATTCACATGATTTAATATCCTGATCCTTGAACCGAAATAATGTAACAAAAACTTATTTTGATTTAGACAAAAGGCAACCCCGAAAAAAAATTACACACACACAACCTTATAAATAATGAAGTGTGTATTTAATATTATTATGTCAAGTCAACATACAACATTTTTTTCCTTGTTTCCTTTTTGATATTTAACTAGTACAAGTTGTATGGGAACCAGAAAAAAAGAGAGGAAATGTAATATTAAAATGAATGAGTGAGTCGAAAAGGACACACATAACAAACCAGAAAAAAAAATAATCCTGTTTTCTATTTAAAAACATGTTATGGTCACATATCTTGACATAAAGACATACAAAATTGAAAAGGACATGATTAAAAAGTAAAAAAAACGAAAAAAAATTAAATGAAATCCCTTTTGTTAAAAAAAAATACAAAAAAATGTGCCCACTGTTAGATTTAAACTAAGACCAGCATAAAGCTGAAAATCACGTCCAATTTCAATGTCGTCGAACAACAAACAAGCATTTTTGTGGTAGGCACATGATTTTTGGTCAATACGGATACGGATTTTAATAAATGGAGACGTCCGGTTCATTGTCAAAAAGTTCTCATACGGAAAAATGTAAAAGGTCTCTTTTAATACATTGAAAATATTTACTTTATAAATGATTGGATTTTGGAAAAGAGAAGAGTTTATTAAAAGGAAGGACGAGAAGTAAGATAACAATAAAAGCTGACATTACATGCTTTTTAACATCTCATTTATATTTAATGATAGGAGAGTAAAGTGTTATGTCACATCTATTTATTTCAAGTATCGTATTACACCCTACGATGACAAGGCGTTTCATTTTATTTTATTTATACACACTCATATTTACGACTTTCAAATTTATTCAGTGTAAGTGGGTCGAGAAAGATGTCCTATATAATTACATGTAAAAGACATGAGTTATGTTAATTATATGCCTCTTAACTTTTGCTTTTATTTCCTTATTGATGGACTTTTTTTATCATTGAGCTTCGTGTTAATGAATTTCTAATACTTTTTTGTATTATTTGTACGTGTTTTACACAACATTTCAGATAATTTTAAAATTTCATATAAAATTAATGTTCGAAATGACCCATTTCAAGCTCCAAATCCCTTTTGTAACAGCAAATTCTTAAGAAAGTATTAAAATTACATTAAATGAAAAAAAAGATGAAACATAAATCATTGATACATGATTTCCACATAAAACATGATGACATAAAAAGATCTTCTTACATTTACCTGTCAAATATTTTTCTTGAATACAAAAGATTTTTTTGAAAGAAATATAAAAGAAAGGTCGCATATCGATTTGTAATACAACAATCATAAAGACAGCGTTTTAATAGAAAAATTATTTATGAAGATTTTTTTTCCTTGAAATAAATTCAATTTAAATGCCTTTTTGTAGCTGTTTTGTCCGTCATTCATTTCAATTTTCCCACATGCTCGAGTTTTCCAAAATGCTTGAATTTTCCCAAATGCTTGTATTTTTGCAAATGCTTGAATTTTCCTATTTGCTTGAATTTTCTAAAAATGCTTGAATTTTCTAAAAATGCTTGAATTTTCCTTAGGGCCTTAATTTTTCTAAATGCTTGAATTTTCTAAGAGCTTGATTTTTCCTAAGGGCTTGAATTTTCCCAAATTCTCAAATTTTCCCAAATTCTCAAATTTTCCCAAGGGTTTGAATTTTCCTAAATGCTCGAATTTTCCTTAGGACCTTAATTTTCTCAAATGCTTGAATTTTCCTAAGGGCTTGAATTTTCCTATTTGCTTGAATTTTTTAAAAATGCTTGAATTTTTCCCAAATGCTTGAATTTTCCTAAAGGCTTGAATTTTCTAAAAATGCTTGAATTTTCCCAAATGCTTGAATTTTCCTAAGGGCTTTATTTCTATTTGCTTGAATTTTCTAAAAATGCTTGAATTTTCCCAAATGCTCAAATTTTCCCAAGGGTTTGAATTTTCCTAAATGCTCGAATTTTCCCTAGGACCTTAATTTTCTCAAATGCTTGAATTTTCCTAAGGGCTGTAATTTTCCCAAAAGTTTGAATTTTGCTAATTGCTTGCATTCTGCTATTTGCTTGAATTTTCTTGAATGTTCAAATCTTTCAAATTGGTCGAATTTTCTTAAATAATCGATTGATATTTTGTGATCACAAACTGAGATAAGTCTTAAAATGCACTTACATGAAAATTCATGATTCCATTTTAAACATCATCACATTGACAGAAAGAGCACTCACCTACATTTTTCCCAAATATGTTGCCTTAAAGTTACTTCTCC
This sequence comes from Culicoides sonorensis, assembly GCA_900002565.1. Classification (NCBI taxonomy): domain Eukaryota; kingdom Metazoa; phylum Arthropoda; class Insecta; order Diptera; family Ceratopogonidae; genus Culicoides; species Culicoides sonorensis. Next base: position 121,036 of record LN483802.1, read on the forward strand.
CATGAGCTTTAGAAATATATTAAGTTACCAGCTTATCATATATGAACATTTTCCGTAAGAAAATAAATGTTGTGTATTTCATAGTAACGTCTTAGTTGTGAGAAATAAACACACAAAAAATTACACAACAAACAGATATCAAGGAAATGACTCTGTCTGCCTTAAAATTCACATGGTACACACATTTTCCGTGTATTAACGTCTCAATTTTCATTATATTATTTTCTGTGTGTGATTATGTATGAGTACGTGTGTGTGTGTGAGTGTATGAAAAGGGAAATGACAAACGTTAAATAATAACAATAATGACAGTCTCTAGTAATAATATATTTATAAACATAATAATAATAAAATACAAGAGGATATGATCTTCGTATTAAATGAAATAACCACATTAAAGAATTTTATGTCTCATCTACTCACATGTCATATGTTTTCAAATGTGTTCATATGATAGCATTTTTATTGTTTTTCTATGGAAAATGATGTCATTTAAATATTTTTGTTGTAATTTATTCTCATAGGAAATTTAATGTTAACTTAGGTTAATGTTTATCAAATACGAGTATTTTCTTACAAGTAACATAAATTGTTGTTTGTTTAAGGGTTTTCGTTTAAAATTTCAATGAAATTATGAATTAATAATATTATGAAAGAGAAGAAGAAGTAAATTTTGAATTTCAATGTGTAAAGATGGCAAGAGTTCCTTCGAGATTTTGTGGTTTATCCTTAAATTGAAACAGGAATCAAGGTCTCATAGGACATGATCTCAGTCATATTGGGTCATAACATTTTTACATGTGAATAGCTTTGACATGTGAATAAATCTTGCATTTAACTGTCATGCTTAATCAGTGTCATGGTGAACTAGCGAAAATTATCATTTCAAATTTTTAATGAATAGCGAATCAAGTCCTGGGTAATCGGATTTTGTGAGCTCATTTCCTGACATTTCCACTGTTGAGAAGAAAATAATTATTAAATAATTACAATTTTCACATTCTCGCAGACACCATTCAATTAACACTAATTAAATTGGAATGTAACGCAAAACACCTTCTATACAGCCAAAATTATTTTAATTTTCATTTCTCTCCAGGGACTTTTACCCTGTCCAGGAAAATTTCGATAAAAATATTTCATAATTCATATAAAAATTATGGGTATGGCATTTGAACAGTCATTTTTTTCTATTGAAAAAAAAAAAAAAAATTTTAATCTGGTTTTGTGACATGACCAGTACAAAAAAATATCATAATAAAAGATTCATTTTCAAAAAAAACACACTCACAATGAACTTTTAAAACAATCGGACTCACACAAATACTCTATTCAAAATTAATAGGAATCTAAATTGAATAGATTTTTGTTTTTAATTTCTGTGGGATAACAATCGAATGTTTCACTTTTGTATTAAAAAAAAAGTTTTATGGAAAAATGTTTGTTTAAATTTTATTTGTGATACCAAAATATTTTTATGTTACTTGATATAGCTTGGAAACTAATGCCCACGTTTTATTTTTTTTGTTTCAATTATTTATTAATAAAACACACAACAATAAAAAAAAGTGAGTCCATAAAACAAAACGGGCATATATGGTATTAAAAATAAAAAATAAACAAAAAAAAAGAGAAAATAAAAGATCTAATAAATATTCTATGTCTCTGCTCAGTTTGGATTCGTAAGCAGCTGGGTCCTTTTTTTTTGGTGTTTCATTCATAAAAAAAAACAACTGTTTTCGATATACGTTTTATGAAAATAAAAAAAAATCAAATTGTACGCAAGAGTATTAAAAATTTCCACATTAAATTTAATATAAAAAAATTACACGGAAAAATTTAACTCTTAAAAACGATCAAATTTAAGGGCACATGGTCCAATTTTTATAAAAATTTTTTTTTATTGATGTTTCCCCTAAATCAATTCAATTCAAATATTTGAAGTCAAAAAAATAACAATAATAATCAAATACAGTTAAAATCCTGTGAGATACCGTTCTTTAAAGGTTTTTCGTACTTTAAAGTACAAAAGCTTCGTATTTGAGTATAATTTGATGTGTTTCACAGTAAAATTTTATGTGCTCGTCTTTTTCTTACAAATTTTATTGTTATATTTCCTTTCCTGTTTAACTCACTCACTGAAAAGCGAAAAAAAAAAGGAAAAAAAAACAACGAACAACAAGTTTTATATTCACAAGCTAATAGCAATAAATTTACCTGGAAAACTAAATCGTTTAAACATGCATAGAAACGAATTTTATTATTTCAAAAAAAAATTTTTTATAAAAATAGAAGTAAAAAAAAATTATTTATGTCTCTCGAATCGAAGGAAAATTTCAGTATATGTACTCAAGTCTTAATGCAATACACAAATAACTAAATGCATTGGAAAACCATAAATAAATATTGTGTATTGGTAAAATGTAATATGAATAAATGAAATTGAGGAAAGGAAAATTATATAGCTTGCGATTGTAAATTTTAAAAAGATGTTGTAATAAATTTAAGTATTTTCCTCTCGGTATTTTTTTTGTACTACTACGGTAGCTTTCAAAACAAGATTTTTTTGGTTAAAGTACTTATGAATGTGGATTTTATTTATGTGAGTGTGAAGTTTGAGCATTTTTACAACCTAGTGAATTTCAAAATATTTTTCAATGTGCTTAATACATGGCTAAGATCACATTGATGAAGGGATCGAAGGCAATGAAATGGTGGATGAACTGACAAGGAAGTGAGCTGAAGTGAAATTTATCGGCCCTGAACCCTTTTGCGGAGTGAGTCTGAGTTTTTTCAAAAAACTCATCTCCGAATGGGTGGAAAACTAGATGCAATTATACCATCAACGTATACCAGCATCTTCACAGTCCAAAGCATTTGTGAACTGTTCAAAAAAAAAGATCAGAAATGATCTTACAAAAAAGACATCAGGAAACTGAAACAGGACACTGTCCTTGGTAGTTATCTTAAAAGAATAAGAAGAAGTGATTCAAGCACCTGCAGGCTCTGCCTAGAAGAGGATGAAACATCAAAGCACATCATCTGTGAGTGTGAAGCATTGGCTCGAGTGAGAATTCGCTACTTCAGGGACGGCTTTCCATCTCTTTTACTGTAGTTAACACAGATCCTAAAGTAATCTTAAAATTCTTCGACGAATTATATGTATTGAATGAGAACTAAGATCCATTCGTAAGGAGAAGGACAAAAGATCTTATGGGTCGAAGTGCGAGCACTGAGCTTGGGTGCACTCCATTTAAAGGAAAAAAAACATGCCTAGTATCAAATTGGAGTAAAATGGCAAAGTACCCAAGATTGAATTGAAAATTTTCCAAGAAGAAGATGTTGAAGGTCTCCGTTTTCAGCGTATTTAACTGCAGCCTAGCCTTTCGAGCAAAGTCGATGTGAAAATGATCAAATGGGTTAAATCAGAATTTGAGTCCATTTCTTGTCGAATTGAAAAATATGCAAGTTTTATCAGCGCCTACACCGTCCTACTGACCGTGTAAGCCAACAAAATCGCCGTGAGATTTTCTCAAATGTTTTCCCGAGACATCAAATTGGATCAATATGCACAGACTCATATTCATTAATATTTTAAATTTTTTTTATTAATATTGTCTTAATTACGCCTTTCATAATTTGATTTTTTTTTGTGTTTGAATTTCACTCTAATTAATAAAATAAGACAATCATCGAAAAATCGAAAAATTTCACAGGAAAATCCCATTGTTTAATTTCAGCCAAAAACACAAAAAGACACAAAAAACGTTAAAATTTTTTTCTTAAAAGAAATTGTTACTTAAGCATAATAAAACAAAAGGAACCGCATCACACACACACATACACACAAAAAACTGTCACTCGATTTTAATTATTTTCTTTGTTGTGCTCCGTCATTTACATCATCTTTTAATTTGAGTTTTTATTACTTTTAAGTTTGTTGTTTTTTTTTTCTTGTAGAAAAATCTAAATTCATTGTTAATTTGGAATCTTAAAGATTATGAGATTTTCTTTCAAAATAAAAAAAAACAGAAGAAGAAGAACAAGATTTAACAAACAAATAAAATAAAAACTTTAGTAATAAAATAATCTCTCTTAATATAAGAAGCCGTATACGAATCATAATCATAATAATTATTATGATAAAATCACCAAAACATTTATTTTTTTGTTATTCAGGCAATTTGTAAAAACAATAATAAAAAAAAACGAGAATTTACTAACACAAAAAAAAATAATACAAAATTAAATATGCCAATTTAAATATCATGACAAGAATTAAATTCTGTCGCAGTGCCTTAAGGGCAACAATCTGGCTGAGAATTTTTTTTATGTGTAGCATTGTGTAGCAATAATGACGAGTAATAATAACCGACAAAAGGAAATGGAAAGCAATTAATGATTTTATGGTTCTATTATTATTATTATTTTTATTTTTTATTATTCTTGGTATCGGTAAAACACAAAAAAATTTTTTTTTTAACCCACGAGTTTGTCGATATGCTTGTCGCAGTTAAATTACAAAATATAAAAATAGTAAAACAAAAAGGACATGATGTTACTTTACACAACCATTATGAAGTGTAGTGTTATTGTAGCAAATTATTTAATGACTTTACGCTGTCGATGTCGTGTTGTTTTGCAACGCGTTTTTATGATACTTATTTTTTATTTCTCAGTATTTTTCTCGTCTTTAACTGTGAAGTGTGTGGTGTGATAACGATTTCTATTGAAAAAGGAGGAAAAAAGTATTGAGGATAATAAAAGGAAAAGTTTCATAGAAAATAAGTCATTGGTCACACACGTAATTTAATTGATATATTTTTTTATAAGGGGTTTTTTTTCAAGTTGAATTCAAATAAAAATAAAAAGAAGACAAAAGCCATGATTAACCAGGGCAATATAAGATAAAACAGAAAATACGGTATCATAAAAGAACCGTAAAATTAATGGATCATGTAACAGACTATAATTAGACTGCTTTGAATGACTTTTCATGTACACATGTCAATGACAGTGAGAATGTGTGTGTGACAGAAACAAGGTTCAATGAATATTCATTTAACATTTCGTAATTAACGGTATAAATTAGGTGGAATAAAATTAATGTGGAGACGTCTGGTTAATTACTTTTTTATCTTTTCAATGCAAGGATTTCATGTCACGTGATCCTGTAATTTTCTTGCTTCTTTTTTAATTCGCACATTTTTTTCACATTCACTTAAATGAATTTTATTATCTATCAATGTAGGTCCTAAATGGGTTAAAAATTCATCTGCATAACGCACAAAACACAAAAATTGATCACAACGCAGAGGGATTAAATGTTGAATGTTAAATACACAACAAAAAGTATAAATAAACAAAATTAACACAAAATACCAAAAATTAATTAATTATTTCTTGAATGAATGAAAGAATGAAAAACCAAAATAAATATTTCAAAAATCTCAAACAACAGAAGTGTCCTTTTGTATTATTAACTAAGTAAAAATTACGCATAAACAGAATTCGAGGAATCATTCTAAGCATAAATTACTCGTTTTTTCTGAATAAAAAATGAGATTATAAAGGATTTGTGAAGATTTTTATTAATTTTTTATAAAGAGAGAGAAAAAAAAATAATTAGCAGCAAAAGTTAAGCATGACAAGATTTGAAATATAACAAGAAAAAAAAAATGAATGAAATTCTCGGGTTTTTATGCATGTGACATCATGATACTTTACATTTTTTTCCTTACTCCTAATTTTTTTGTTCCAATGTAAAAGATGAAAGAGGATAAAATAAGATAAATCCTTGGAATATTGTCATTTATCTTGAAGTTCCATATTCAAATTTTTTTAAAAGTAAGTCTAATTTGATGCCTATGAATAAATAATCACATTTAAGGACAACTGAGCGATTAAATTCACGAAAAAAAAAATGTAATAAAATGAATTTAATCAGTGCCAAGGATATAAGAACCGGAATATACCTTTTTGAATTAATTTTGCTCAGGATTTTCATTAAATTTTTATTAAAAAATTTTGAATGAAGATGTTCTTTAAAACAAAATACGCCATTCTTACGCGTACTTTATATAAATAAATTCTTAAATTAGCTTAGCTAAATCGTCGTATACATCCACACAACATAAAATTTAGTACTATTTTAGTACTACTAAAACTTGTACGAGGTATATGCATGTATACGAAGGTTTAAGCTAAGCTAAGATAAGAATTTATCTATATAAAGTCGCGGTTAAGATTTTGATTAACTTGTTAATTATTTTACACAATACGTCTTATTTTAAATTATTGTATGAAAGCTTCTTGTTGATTCACACTCTAGGATAAAAGCGCCTCACAAATTACGTAGCAGTGCTCGACGATTTGTAAACGAGGTGGCTTCAGGAAATTTCCGCAATTTTTCGCGGTTCAGTAAAATTCCACCGAAGGACAAATGGTATTAAAATTTCAACCTCTTAAAATGACTCATATTAGTAAATTTTGATTTGATTAAACACAATTTGACCATCTCTCACTCAATAATTAACTGACTCATCCTATAAATGTGATATAATCAAACCCTCAACAATTTAATTAAAATGTATTAATTATTATTGAATCCTGTAAAGACACATCAAAAGATAAGATTTTAATTGAAACTCAATTCATGTAAATTATTGAAACTGTTTCAGAAATTCAATATTAAAAGCGTATTTAGAAATTTGTGAAATGTGTGTTTAAATTGATTATATTATAATGGAATGTTAGACAATATTCAATTGATTTAAAAATAATATTTTGATAAAATGAAATATGAAAAGCTGGATTTGGTTTCAAGTTATAGTGAAATGAAAATGTAGGAAACATTTAAGATGCCTTGATGTGTGAGAATACCCTAAAAGAATGCATTCAAGGCATATTTTGCAGAAAAAAACCGTGAAGATGCTCAAAATTCTGGCATTTCTTTCATAATTCTTTAATACATAAATACAATATCATCGAAAGATGGAATAAAGTACAACAACAACAAATAAAAACGCCTGAAAATCTCTTTTGATACCTTGCTTTTGAATTCGAATTCTAAAATGAGTCCTTTAAAAAAAAATTAAATTTGAAATTCAATCAGTTAATCAATCATCCATCCTAAAACAAATTTTCGTTGGTGTTAAATATTGAAATGTAATAAACCATCAAAATTAAAATGATTTATATTTGATTTAATTTTATCGTATAATTACTTCCGTTATCAAATTATAATAAATTAATCAGTAAATAAATTAGAGAAAACATGTAATCAATACCTTCAAATTATGCTCGTTATACCCATACCAAAACTTAACGGACAAAATACAATTTTAGTAAAAAAAAAATATAATAAAGCGTTTAATTAAGATGAGATAGCAGAATTATTTTCAGATAAACGTTCCGCAATCATTTTTGTGCTTGTAATTCGATATTTTTCGTATACATACATTTTAACATAAAGACAAGACCTTACACACACACACACAAGATAAACCATAATTGATATTTAAATGATCGAAATATACAAGTGAAGGACGAACGAATATGGGTATTGGAAATTGCTAAACAATGGATGAATAAATTGGCATAAAATCGATTTTCCTTTGTTTTGTTTTGGATTTTTTGTTGTTTTGTTATTCTCTGTTAACGTTATTTAATATTCATGTAATCCGCATGAAATTGAAGAAAATTAGGGATAATAATAGGAAATATTTTCATCCCAAACAGTTAAATTTAAATAAACTGAAATATTTAGCAGGAATTTTAATTTCAATGTTTTCAGTTTTCCTTGATTTTGGCAATCATTAGACAAAATTTTTTTATTTTTCAATAAATTCCAATCCAAAATCCTAATTTTATGTTATTATGTATTTCATTCATGTTTTCTTGCTGTATTTTGGGTCTCTTTCTTTCTTTTTTATTGTCTTTATATGAGCTATTTACGTATTCAAAGTCACATAAAGATAATCTTTGGATATGAATAGGCAAACAAAATAACAGACACGCACATGTGTGTGTGTATCTAAATCTTTTCGTTTCAGTTTATTTAAAGGTTATGTTACAAATTCTTAATCAAATAAAACTACGATAAATCTGAAAAGGATACATTTTTTTTTTATTGTTTGTATCTAAAAAAATAGGAAATAAAATATTTTGCATAGTCATTTTTTTATTGTGTGTGTTTTTGGCTGATTTCTTACTAGACTGAAATTATCAACGACTTCATAAATGACCTTGGCAGTCTCAGGGAGGGGTTTTTCAGACCCCCTGAATCCTCCTCGACACGTTTCAAGTGTCATCAACGATTTTTTCGCTTTCTTTTCATTTTCCGCTGTTTTTTAATGCTTTTCTCCGTCATTTTGTCATTTAAATCAGCTCTGTGTCAGATTTTGATCGGTTTTAAGACTTTCCTGAAAAATTTAACAAGGACAAAGTGGTTGATGAGCATACAGATCAGGGTTTTTCTATTTGACCTGGAACGTGTCGGAGAAGGTGCAAGAGGTCGGAAAAACCCCTCCCTGAGACTGTCAAGATCGTTGATAACTTCAGTTTAGTTGATTTCTTATCCTGGGAAGTTGAAGTGACTTAAAGAAAATATGTTAAATAAAAAATTTCACGTTTATGGGCATTGAAGTTTTTCTTCATTGAGTTCTACAATTGAGTTGAATTTGACCAATTCAATCATAATTTAAAATAAATTGGGCATCTTTTGAGTTGGAATGCAATAACTATCAATTTTATTGATTTTAATCAAACGTTAAATAAAACGACAATTTATTTTTTTTTATATCAATTTTAACGATGATAACGTCCAATAATTTTCGCAATTTAATTTACAGCTAAATCAACATTTTAATTCATGCGAAACGAATATCGAAACAAATAACTCATGTAAATATCATACAAAAATTAAAAAAAAAAACAGGAAAAAAAACATTTATCATGATAATAAAAAATAAAATATAAAATAAAATCAACAAAATCCGATAAAATAATAAAAATTTAATATAATAAACTTATCACACATTTAAATCGAGCACACACACACCAACACACACAGTCACGTGCAAATAGTTAAAAATATATAAATATAATATTTTTTTATATTCATATTCATTGTACTTGGTCGATATATTTATTTTCACATTCAATTTATTATAATAATGTCGTATTTATTCCGTAATTGATGGTATTGACAAAACAGAAAATTAAATTGATAATGACAAATAAATAAATATATAAAATGAAATAATTAATGAAATTTTTTTTGTGAAATTTTAAGGGCCAACTTTATTCCAATTCATCAAAATAATAATCATCATCATCATCAAAATGTGACATACAATCATTGTGTGTGTGTTAACAGTAAAGTCTTGTCATGTCATCGTTATTTTTGTGAAACAAGTTAAAAAACAAACATTTGCATTACCAATGAAATAACTCACGAGTCACTCAAACATTTTTACCATTTTTATCATGGTATTTATGGTATATTAAAAATAGAGTAAAAAATAGCTCAAAAATAACATTTAAAATAAAAAATGCTTTTAGTAGCTGAGTCTTTTTTTTTAAATAATAATAATAATAATAAAAATAGCAACAATTCAATATCATGTACAAACAATATAAAATAAAATAACAATTTGACATTCAACATAGGCATAAAAGCATGAAATTCATTCGATTTTTTTTGTTCATGTGTATTCTGCTGAAGTTGTTATAAATTTTATTTTTTATTTTTCTACACACACTATCAGATTTTCATTTTATTTATTTAATGTTTTTTTTCCCTACTCTTATAAAAATTCCGCGATTTTAGGTATTTTAAGTGTGTGTATTTTAACGGTATTTGTTTGAAGTTTTATGGGGATTGTCTAGCTATTATAGATTTGTATTATTTTGTTTGGGTTAAATGAAAAAATTGAATAGAAAAATTGAGTAGAAAATTTGAGATTTTGTTTGTTTTTTTTTTTTTTAGACTGGATTTATTTGTGTTGTGGAAATCAGAGAAAATGTGATCAAAATGTCAGTATGCCAATGCTCGCTTGATTGGAGAGGAAAATCAATGCAAAATTCAATATAAAAAGAATGTAAATAGAGAGTTTTCATAAATTAATCTTGTTGTAAATAAATATTAACTAAGTATCGTATTTCATGATAAAAGAAAATCAATATAAAAGTAAATTGGGCATAAAATTGAATTTTAAGGGAGTGGGCATGAAAATTTACACGATTTTGCTCTAGATTAAAAACTTGAAAATATGACTGCACTCTAAGTTGAAAGCACCTGGCAACCCGACGATGATTCACTCCTCATACGAGTTGCTTCGGTTGGCGTTTATGGGGCGACATGCACTTGGAGTCCAATTTTAAACAATTTAATCTCATATTAAAACAGCGAAATCACAGAAAACCGCGGAAATTTCCTAAATTTGGGCATTTCTACGAATTTCCGCCATTTTGCTGACACAGGTGGACAGTATGAGCGCTTAAATGTGTTGAAAATGCATTTGCGATATCCACAATCTACCCGTGAGCGTTAAACAAAGTGATTTCACCTTGCTGCTAAGTCTATGATATTGTTGCACTGATTCATAAAAAAAATCAGTTGAGCCTTAATCATAATCGAATTAATATTTTTTAAGGCATATGTGATACAAATTTTGAAGGAAACTCAGCTCAGTCATCGTATTAACAAATTGATTACTTTCGATTTTGATAACGGTTGACATGAAATTTAATCTAAAATTAGTGCTGATGGAGGTAAACCTTCTTTTTTTTGTTTGACACATGTGTATTATGGCCTGAAGGGTCTCGCTTTGCTTATAAAACTTAAAGACTCTTACATTTTTTTGTCAGCAACATTTAACGGCAGAACTATAAAGTTTTAAATCAACTGAATCAGATTCAAGACCAAAACGTCATTTATGATCCAGTCTTGAATGAACTCCTTTTTATGTTTATTTCTCATCCTACGATATCTCACCAAAACATAAAAATTCCTAGACAAAGATAAAAATAGAGTTATAAATAACCAGTAAAATAACAAAGAAAATAAAAAAATAACAATAATCACACAATGATTGATGTAAAACACGAAATAACACATGTTCTCATATCGCAAAACATATCCCAATATAATAAAACCCAAAAAAAACAGTCCAAACACAAAAAAAAAATCATCAAATAAAAAAACATAACTAACCATAACAAACACGTTTCAAATAAATATAACCGAGACATTTTTCCTTTTTTTCTTCATTGTTATTATTATTATTATTATTTGTTCTTTCGTAAAATTTTACCAAAATTTCGTCAGATGTTTTCATTTACCACACAAAAGCTTTATACAAAAGTTCATATGGTGTCATCGTCTAGTTTCGAACAATGACTTAAAACACAACTCAAACAAAAAAACCACAACAAAATAAAATGGAACACAAAAATAAAATAAAATAAAATACAAATATGAGTTGAAAAAAGGATCAAATAGAAGAAAATCAAAACAAACCAAGACACGAGTAACTTGATTTGAAACGAAATTTTTCATTTAATCAAGCAAACAAAGAATTATGTCAAAATTCTTTTAATGTAAGATGTAGGAGAAGAAGAAGAACCTTTTTTTTATATTTCATTTTATTTTTAACATTTCCACATTTGCTTTAAAAGTTTAGAAGTAAAAGTAAATTTTAATAAGAATTTAATCTCTGATAAACATTTCTAACATGACACACTGAGAAAAGAGAGATGATGATGACACACTTAAACGTCTTTTTGTTCTGAAATTGTAAATTTTTTTTTCATATACAGCCACATTAAGAATTTTCACGTGAAACGAAATGAACGTTTTCATGTAATAAAATAAAAAAACAACATAATATTAATAATAATGGTATGATACTTTACTTGATGATGACGATAATGTTTTGCTCAAAAAAATCGTGCACACACACACACATGCATCGTTTATGTATTTTTTTTATGAATCATGATGATATTACTTAAATAAAATGAATGGTGTATAAAAAAAAATACACTTGAACACATTTTATTTTTTAAAAAAGCTTTTGTATTGTGGTCGCTTTTAAAATGAACGAGAGTGCAATAACTTACACGGATCATAACAAAAAGTGTATGAGATTTGATTGACAATATTTTTATGTTTATGATCTGTGAATTAATTCAAGTGTACTTTTTTAAATGAAGTATAAAATTTTTATTTTCATATTGAAGTGGTTTGAAGGACTTTTAACTCCTTGACTGAAGCACACAGAAATTACCATCAGACTCAAAGTTATAGGATGGCTTTTTTTTTAGGAATGTACTCAGATCATCAATAAAGGGCCTAAGTTGATTTTCTCTCATTCTCTCTCATTGAGTTTGAAATTTCTTTGTTCGAGGAGAGAATCGAATTCCCAACCTTAAGATTGATAGCGCAGCACTCTAACGACCAGGAGCCCTCATTGTCCTTCGTCAATCTGTTTATAGTGACCCCTATTCACCGTTGAATTGTCATAATTGTGCTTTTCGGCATCCTGTTTCCCCTAATTTTATTCATAATTAAAATAAATTAATTTAAATTTTCACACAATCGATTTGAATATTAAAAGTTTTTAAAACAGTAATTTTAAATGAAAATGTAAATGAGGAACAAATCCCAGAGGGTTAAAACACGTGTTTTTTATTATATTATGGTGTTTAAACAAACTATGAGTTTCAATGAAATACTTTTTTTTTGTTGTATGCAAAACTTTTCTATTCAATTATAAAAGTTTTCCAAAATTTTTTATCATTATGAGTTATAATTTATTGTATAGTTCACACCAAACCTGAATGAATGTGTTTTGTGTTTATCATCATGTAAAATTATTTTAATATTAAATTTGAATATTAGTAATTTTTTTGTTATCATAGGAGTGAAATTCAAAATTAAACTTTAATTAAAAATAAGATCATTTTAAAAGAAAATTAAACTGAAGTGCTTATGTGTGAAATGAAGCACCTCTAAAATTGCACTTTAATTAAAAATCATTGTAACAAAATGAAAATAATTGTAAAAAAGAATCAAAATTCAAACATAACAATAAAATATTTCACGTTTATGAAAAGAATTTTCACGTATTTCCGTCTTTAATTCAATTTAACATAAAAGTTAACAATTTTAAAAACAATAAACAGTCCATATTTTATTTACCATTCATTCTGGGCTTAATATTTTTTTCTGTTTTTAATTGTAATACAGACAATGTTGTTCATTTAAAGTAAGTCCAGTTCTGTGTTTAAATTATATGATGAAAAATGTTACCCAAATAACGATTGTTAACGTAGCTGGTCTTTTGTTTTTACATGTATATAAAAATTTATGTTTTATTAAAACGAACCAAGTTAAGGTAAATGCAATTAAAAACACAAATGAAATTATAAGGCAAAGTTTTAAATAAAATAATAAGAGTGTGTACTCGATATATATTTTGTGAATGAACTGTATGGGGATGATGTATAGAATGAAATTAAATTAAAAACAATGGACATTCTCTTTCGTATTGAGAGAATAAAAGTAGGTCCGGAAATAATTTTACCGCAATACGAAAAAGCTTATATATTTAATGTTGAGCTAAGGGTGTCAGATGGTTTTAACGAACTTATTAATGGTATGAAGGATGTTTAGTGAAATTATCGCTATAAGGGTTTGATAGCTAATCAGAAATTGTTGAAATTTATTCACGTCTCACACGAAGGCCCTCAGACGTCGAAAAAGATTCATTCACAGGTTTTATAACCGAAGCTTCAAAATTGGAAACAAATCCAAATACGTGAACACCAACGAGACTAAGGTTTGCCATTATAATTTATAATCTAATAGGTTTTAAATTAAGCAAGCAAAACAACTGAAAGGATAGAATGGAGCGACTTCAGTGCTGTAATAGCTTTTAGGAAGTGGCCCTACTATGCCCTAGCTTTATTTACAGCTAATATATTAGGAATCAAAACAAAGAAAAAAAATTTAGCATATAAATTGAGGTATTTTTTTCTGGAGATGTACAGAAAGGTGGGATTTAAACTTTTTGAGTGTGTCTTGTTCAATACAGGCTGCAGGTAGATAATTGTAAGTCATTGGTCCAATAAAGGAAATTCTTTTTTGACAGACACTTAGTCTGTAATGTGGTTTGACGAGTCGTGTTCTATGTCTTGAATTATAACTCTGTGTGCTTGAGCTAAACTTTATATTACTATTTAAAATGCTATGGATGCTTCATTTAGTCCTCTAATCGGTAATATATTTTTTTACCAATTGGCTGTATATTTCAACTCTCGAGATCTCATATGCGATGTTATAAACATTTCTAACGGCAGTGTTTTGTAGTACCTGGATGTTTTTTATGATGATTTTAAATCGAGCCCTAGTGACACTTTCCACATACTTCAGTTGGTCATTGTCGTATGTACCAATCAATCGGAAGTAGATCATGATTTTGTTTTTTGTCAGAAAATTTATAAAAAAATTTACTCACCTATTATAAGCGTGTTCCTTCTTCTTGAAGCCTTTAACCGATTCAGCCATGTGTCCATAAAGATGATCGTTGGTAACTTCAGTTAAATTTCACACAAATTTAAACCATATATAAGCGAATGTACACATTTAATTGTTAAGGTGGTAAATATTTGTGTTTGGAAGGAAATAAAGAACAATAATAGATTTACTTACGGAAATGTTTCCCTTTTTTATGCTTATGTTTCGTTCTCATGATAATTTTTAGTCCTATTTATGTATTAGGTAAAATCTTTAACGATTACCTTAAATCTATGCTAGAAAAATTAAATAGACTTTCATTATTTATTCGTAGAACACATGATAAATTAAAAATAAAAAAAGAGGGCATACCTTTAAATTACTTTTCATTTTCTTTCTTACTTATTGTAGTTTAAAATTAATATAAGAATATGTAAATTTTTTTAGTAATCAATATTGACTTAATTTGAATTGTTATTTATTTTCAGATGGTTAACAGTGAACGTCGAGTTGTTAAATGATCAGTAAAATGATACGATACAAAATAATATTGTTGTTGCTACAAATTATCCATTCATTTAAAATCAATAAATTTATCACACAGATATGATAAATCTGAAATGAAAACAAGATTTTAAAATTAAAATAAAATATAAATGCAATGATGAAAATGTTCAAAATGTATTTGCGACTATGTGAAAATTTAACAAGACACTTTGCGACACTAGCATGCATAATTTTATTATCAAAATGGTGTCACACCTGGAAATTAGATAATCGTAATATTTTATACACAAATCAAGATATTGTATACGAATGTCCACTTAATTCAATGTGTCGATGTGCAAGTCCACCCAATGAGACAAGGCTGCTGGAAATTAATTGTAATGAAGTTTCATTGTACAAATTTCCAGGTAAGTGATATCAATTTTTTTTGCAATATTAAACTAGAATAAATTTTATGAATATTTAATAAATATAAAATTCAATGGAATTGTTATCATCCGGATTTTATTTGAACAGACACATTTACGCTCATACACACAGTAAATAAATTTGAAATTCAAAATATATTTATAAGAGAGCAACAAAAATATAACAATCAAATGAAATATGACGCTGCATTGTAAATTTTATCTGTTAAATTGTTGAATATTTTGTGTCGAGAGACGATGATTTTATTTAAATGATATAATCAATACTTTATTTTTGTGGATAATTTGTTGATTTTCAAATTTTATATAATACCAATGGTGGCATAAATAATATTATTTATTTGTATTTTACTGCAGTAAAACCGATTAGATGTAAATTGAGGTTTATGAGTTTATGGATGAAAAATTTTGTTGAGTTGAATTTTAAAACTAAATTTGAAAAATTAAATTTAAAAAAAAATTTATGGCATAATATTATGAGCAAAATGCTAAGCGTAAATTTAATTTTATGTTTCATAAAATGAAAATCATAAAAACGTGTCTCATGAGAGATGAAGAATTTTTATATTTAAGAAAAAAATGAATCTGTATCCGTCAAACATTTCAAACAAAAGATAATCATACAAAATATTTTCTTTTAAATGAAGGCACTTAAATGACTGAAAGTAAAATCAAGACAATAAAAAATATGATTTTTTTCCGTTTGTTTTGTTTTTTTTCCTTGGAAAATTCAAAATTTGTCGTGTTTGACGCTCAGCTGGCAAATTCTTGCAGTGTCACTTGTCACGTGTTTTTATATAAATCAAAATCGTGGAATTTTCTGAAACTATAATGATCGTGAAAAATTGCGAAAATTTCCATAACCGCGGAAAATTGAAAGATTTTAAAACCAGCAAATTTTCGTAAACTGTGAACATTTAGCAAAAAGCAGAAATTTGCTGAGAGTCGTCAATTTTTATTTAAATTATTTTTGTTTTCTACGGTTTTACAAAATTTCGCTATTTTTGAAATTTCTTAAAAATCCTAAAAACTTCACGGTTTTACAAAGTTTCGCGATTTTGGAAAATTCTTTAAACCTCATAAAAACTTCACAGTTTTAAGCGGTTTTCAATAGTTTTTAAATTTTCTGCAGTTTCTATGAAATTTTTGATTATTTCGAAAAAAAATTACAATTCTTACACGAGTCAAAATTCAAACATCGAATAAGTTCAAATCAAAAATTAAAATAAAAAACCAAATCAAACTTCCATGTAAACTGATTTTATCATATAAATAACTTAATAACTTACAAGGCACATTTTATTTTAAACATTAATTCTACGAAGAAATCCGTCCTTCAAACTTATAATTATCAAATTATCAAATAATAAAACGCAATCGAAACGAAGAATACAAAAAAAAATAAAATAAAATAATAACGGTTACCAAACTCTCTCATTTGTGGTAAAACTTTTGTTGATAATTATGGTGTCGATAACTGAAGCCACATTATTTTCGTAAAACACCTCATTTTATAGAAAATTTCTTTTTCAAACCAAAATCAATGTTAAAGTAAAATTTTTACATATAAAACCGCATCTTGAAACTTATATTTTTTGTTACAAAGTTTTACCTTTAAACAATCCAAAAGTAAGCAAAACACTTGAATGTTCTTCAAATTTTATTGTAAACATAAAAAAAAACCAAAAAAACAATACCAGAAATTATTTTATAATATCCGCTACAGACAAATAAAAATACAACAAGAAAAAAACACACAAAATAAATACCCTTGGCAGTAATATATTCAAAAGTGACGTAAAGGTTCAATGAGGGGTAACACGAAAAAAAATAAAATAAATTCTTTCACATCAAAAATCAAACAAATACACAAAAAAAAGGTACCAAAAACATTCTTGACCACATTAAATGTAAAAGTGCGTATGTTTACCAAAATATTATGTACAGGGAAAAAAATGCCCTCAACGAAGAAAAAAAAAACAAAAAAAAAAATATAAATAATATTAGATTAGTGGACACATGATCAAGATAATATTATTATTATTGTTATAGCCAATATCCTTTTTGTGTATGTTTATAATAAATTTTATTTTATTTTTTTTTTGTTTTTTCACTATGTATATTGTTCAACACAAAGGTTCATATTAAATTATTATTTATATTAGCAAAACAGACCAAACATTTTACAAGTAGCACACAAAGTTAGTGGATTTGG
>LN483801.1:0-22077 GCA_900002565.1 Culicoides sonorensis
TTTATGGTTACTGTCTGTTTTGCTGCTCTCTACTTTTAAATTTCAAAATTCTTAAAATAAAAATAATTGTTTTTCCTGTCAAATTGCAAATAAAAAACGATTTTTTTTTTAATTATGAAGAAGAATTGAAAGAATTTTTTTTTCAAAGAAGAATTTTGCATTATGAATTACATGCAAGTAATTGAATAATAATCCAATAATAGCATGAAACATGTTTAAGATGTTAGAGATTTTTTTCTTTACAAAAAGTTCAATAAATATTCCTGAATATGTAGTAAAGCATTTTATTATTTTAAGGTTTTATAGAATGCTATACAAATTATGCATATTATACCTATATATTTATATTGATGCAACAACAAAAGAGGATAAAATAAATAGAATTAAAAAAACTTTTCTTTTTTCTTGTTTAAAATGTATCGAAAAAGTTTGTCTGTTTGATGTTGGATAACGGAATATTAAAAAAGTTTTGTGAAAATGATATGATAACTTTGGAATAAATCGCTTGATCCACATCAACTGGCTTGAAATTGGAAAACAAAATACAAAAGTATGATGTGTTTGGCTAATAATACTTTTTTTTATTCAAAATACTTATTTTTTAAACTAAAACAACAATTTAAACATTTGAATACCATGATTCGTATCTAGATGAGAATGTAAACATAAAATTTTTGTATTTCGTTTTTATTATTTTTATGCCTTTTCAATGTTGATAAGTGAAAACAGCAAAAACTACGTGATAAAAAATTACAGGAAACGTGTGTTGAATTTTACATAGGAATAAATGGCTTCTTATTTTTTAAGAAAGAAAATAAAAGTTATGAAGATTATATCGATATCTTAAAACTAAAATTCTAATAGAATTCTAGATGAAATATGGGTATTTTTAATTTAGAAAGCAAAACAAAAAATTTGTTACTTTAATGATACAATTAAATAAGGCAAACATATATTCGTTTTAATAAATAAACCATAACAATTATAATAATGGGAAAAACAATTTACAAGTACAATAAATTTTATTCTTGGCTTGTGGTTTAATATCTACCTTCTCTTACTATTAGATAAAACAATTTTCATTATGTAGAAAATAAAAGGGTTCATTTATTTTTTTTTCAGTGCGATGAAATAAGTTGCTTCAGACAAAAGAAGCAAAAAATATAGTGACGAAAAACTAAACATTTTGATTCCAAAAACCTTCAAATTAAAAACAATGAGCGGGTAAAAATTTAAACAAACACTTTTATAAAACGTTAAGTCAAATTTACAGCTTATCATTTTGTAATTCTTTCTATATTGGTGTTGTAGAATCGTAAATTAATAAGGATTCTGTTGACAGTAATAATAATAATGATTATATATAAGGTTTCTAGATGTTGATTATGATGATGATGATGACTTATATGTTTTATGAATGAATATAATAACTTTGTAAATTAAATAATAAAGTTAAAATATTCAACAGTGACTTAAAGAGTCATCATTTAAAAATTATTTATTAAAATAGGTAAAATTTGGAATATATTCAAAACAACTTGGTTTGAGTGGATGCGCATTTTCAAGTCATGTTTGACCTGTCATGAACAAAACTGTTGTATTATAATTTCATATTGTTGAAATACACATTTGAATGTTTAAAACAGATATACAATGTATTTTTCGATTCAGTACAAAATTATATAGATTATGTCAACCTCCTTCTCCATGTTATGCTTTTGCGTTCCCGCAAAACTTCGGTATAAAAATACACAATAGATACAACTGTATCATTTCGCATTGTCTAGGCATATTATTTCACCAACCAGTATGTAAATGCGTGTTTTCATCTTCTCTATTGTATGTGATGACAGCAATAAAATGAATTTGATATCGTGTTATGTACAATTGTATCATAATGTTGAATATTCATGCAATATGTAGAATAGTATGGTATTTTTGGAAAAACGTATATAAATCAAGATTCCTTTCCAAAACATTAAACAACGTTATTTAAAACAATATGCAAGTTCTATATATTGTTTTATGCATCCTTCCGCAATGACCGTATCTTTGTGTATATCTTATTATTTTTAAAAGTGTATTAGTTGCTTAAAAAAAATCATTTTGGTAGAGTTGATTGCTCAGTAATTACTGAATATCTTTTATTGCATGTAAAAACATAATTGAATCCTATTGATACAAGCTAAGTGCTGCGATAAAATCTTTGAAGAAGAACAAAACAGTCATGTTAAATTAACAATCTTGATTTTTCAATGTATTTTTTTAATAACAGTTCAAACTTTTTCAATGTTAATTTATTTCAAAAAAGCGTGATTTCACTGATTTTTATCTATTTTGATGCTTATCTGCTTTAGCTATTTTTAAAAGAATGTATTGTTAAAATGATGTTCTACATAAGAAACTTTTTTACTTACCATCTGAATACATATATAAATTTGACTTGTTGTATAGTGATGGTAAAAAATTTAAAAGTTAATAAAATACGTATAAAAGCGCAACAATGCGTAAACAATTTAAATAAACGATTTATCGGCATCAAACTTTATAAGAATCATCAAAATACCAGCTTATGTATAATATAATCTCTACAATTCTGTTTTATCTTACATTGTGAATAAGTTAGTTGAAGACAAGCTTAATACTATGAGTGCTATGATGAAATAAAACAAAACTTTATTATACGAAATTTTAGTCCTTTAAAAAAGTAAAGAACATTCTTTTAAAATGAATTTATATTTAGTATCTACTTGATATCAAAAAAAGAAAAAAAATCAATTTTTATATTTATATTAAGAATGGTTTAAAACACAAAATTGATTAATTCGCAGTTACTATTAATATGCATGATAATTGATTGCACTCAAGTCACCTATGTCATCAGCTGTTTTAACAAAAAAGATGCATTGAAAATAATTGATATAATTCTTTAAAGGAAAAGATATGTAAAATCTATTAAAAGCTTAATATAAAATTCATTATTTTGTTTTTCTATATTTTGTAAAAATTTTCATTTTTATAAAAAATTGGTTGGAGTTATTCCAAAAGCCGTACAGAGTTAAATACTAAAAAAAATATCAACTGATCTTTAACGAATATTAGGTTTTAAACGATTTTAAACATCTTCTTAAATGATTGCATTATTTCTTCTAAAAAGCCCTAAAATCAATGAATGGATAACATTACTTAGTTAAGTGATACCAGAGACTTTTGAAAAAAAAGTCCAAACATGCTGATCAAAACATCGGGATTTCGTTCAAAAACACGGAAGTTTATTTTTTTTAAATATTTTATTAATAAAAATCTCTTCGCTTTGGATCAAATGATATGGTTACTAAGTTCATTTTGTTAAATAAAAGTAATAACACATCATTTAGACTAAAAATATGTAAACAGAACGTGTGTGTACTGCATTTTTGAAATGATTTTGTCTAAAGAGTAATAGTGATGATCATTAATTCAAAACTATCGATTTGATCTTCGAATTTTCTGTTAGGATTTATTTTTTTATAATTATAATAAAAACTCATCAAATTAAATGTAAATTTTATTCAATGTTCAATAAAGAAATATATTTTGTATCAAACAAAAAAAACAGATGAATAATATGTTTTCAAACGTTTCAAAAGTATTTTATCTTCTTTTTTTTGATACTTCAAATATTATTTTTGACTATAAAAGATGTTTTATTAGAACAAAAATGGTTTTTGATGTGTGTCAAAGATTATCTGTTACAATATTTAGATTCTCCTTGATAAATGTAGTTTCATTTGTAAATATTGAATAATTTTTTTTATAGAAATATTTTTATACCTAAATTTTAAAATTGGCTTACCTGATTTTCCCTTTTTCTTTTATTTTCTTTTACTTTAGAACTTTCTATTATCATTCATGTCAAATAATTTTATATTTTGTAAAATTTTAAAAAGGTAAAACAAGGTAAAAAGGAAATATATTATTAATCATACTTTTATTTTGATGTCACTTTAATTTAGTTTGAATTTTGAGAAGATAAAAGCTATTTCTTATATTATTAGTTTTGACAACTTTTTATTATTTGAATAAACCTGCATTTATAAATCTAAAATTTTTATTTCAAATTTTTATTTTTTTTGCTATTAAATTTATCTAAACAATTATCAACTCTTTGAGAGATCTTTTTGCGTATCTTATTATTTTTGAAATGGAAATATATTTGAACGTAATTTTACATACTTCAGTTTTTTTTTCAAAATGAATGCATGAAATAATAAAAAATGTATGATTATGATGAAATAAATTTTTTTTTAAGTGAAGAAAATCAAATTACCTGATAACATCAAATGCTTGAAATATATATTTTATTAAAGTTAATGTCGTATTCACTTTTCTTATGCGTCGTGCCCCCTTGAAATTTACGCAATTGATATTGTTTTACTTTTGAAAGAATATAGGTACATCTTAAGTAATTCGTTTTTTATTATGCTTTCTTATTGTAGTAGCATCGCTTATTACCATAGATTGTTGATTGATCTGAAATCAAGTTTAGAAACCATACTATCTAAATTGAATGAAAATTTTGAAAAACTTTATCTATCCCATTATTATCTATTTATTATTAAAAAAAAGAACTTCGCTCTCTTACTTATCTTCTTACTTAGCGGACTCTACAACTTAGAACTTAGTCAAACCCCCTATCTTATTACGCTCATAATAATGAAGTTAAAAATTTCTCGGAATAAATAAAGAAGGACCAAAATGAGGTTCTACATTGGCTTTTTATGTTATATTTTTTTTTTTAATATCAGTTACCTGACACAACGCGAAGTTGTAGTACTTAAGCTTTTTTTTTATATATAAAAAATACAAGAACATAAGAAGGTATAAAAAGTATAATTTATTCAAATTATCGCCTTATATCTCTTTCTTCACACATAAAGATTAGATATAAAACATATATAGTTTCTTTTTCATTTAGATGTTAGAAGTAATTTATTCCTTTTTCAAAAGAGTGATATTATGCAATTTAGCATTCATGACATTTCATTTAAAGTTTCATTCTTCAAGTATGAAATGCTTTCCCGAAATTTATATTATTATTCTTAATTAAAGATTTTTTTGCTCAAATAATTTTTTTAAGGTAAATTGTATTAAAAGCGTTTAATATTTGGTTCAACATGACTTTCTCACAAGAAAAATATAATATCAGAAAAACAATATCGAAGGGTAACAGACTGTTGTTAATAAGTTTTCTTCAATATTACTTAAATTTTTTTTTTGTACTAAATGGCAAAAGGTATTGTAGTGTTACGTTATATGTTATTCGTTGTAGATAGCAAAACAAAAAAGACGAAATTATTTTACAAGAAAACACGTTCGTTAAAGATTTTCGAGTCAACATGGGATGTTTCCAAGTACAATATAATGCGATTATTTTGAAAATTAGATCTTACACATTATAACACAATACATTCATAAAAACACAACTGTGTCAAAAATATTGTCACGTCTTTGTTCACCTCATTTTATTCTTATTATCATTTTATTATCATTATTAAATAAAACTGACAATGATTTGCGTTTGGAAAGTCAGAACAATGTCGAAAAAAGCTTGTCACTCAAATTTTTGTTTATATTTGTCAATAGGTACTTCAAAATTAATAAACTAAAAATAAAATTAAATATTTGATTAAAATAAAATATCAAAATAACCTAATCATTAAAAGGGGAAAGTATTTCAAGTATAATGTTAAAGAAAATTAACTCCATATTATTTAAACAGCTAAAAGTGTGTTTGAAAATAATCGGTCAAAATATAAAGTAAAACTCTACACTCTGAGGTGAAAACGCCTCGCAGTGCTAATTGACTCACTTTGTGAATGGACTTTTTTGCTTTGCTTATCCCGAAGGTTCCAGAATAAAGAAGCGCGTTTCATGTCTATTTAAAACTATTCTGCGCATAATAAGATGTCTTAAGTTTTTACCTTACAATGTGTTAAGAGTATCAAAATTTAATTAAAGGAATCTTTAATAATAATTTAATAGAATGTTTTATGTAATTTTCACATAATATATTAATATGCATACATAGTGTAAAATGCTTGTTAGTGTTGCTGATGTTAAAAACCAGTTCAATAACAGACGTTTATTGATCCTAAAAATTTTCATTATACCTTTAAAATGTGTATAAATTTAGATGAACTTAAAAGAGACACAGCAAAAAGAAGGAATGTTAATTTCACAAAATTTACAAAAAAAAAATGCTTTTTATGAAATTTAAGTTTCTTAAAGATTTAATTTAATTTTGGCAAAGTCTTATTATCTTTTATAATTTTAAAAAATTATAAAATTTATCCTCCGAAAGTATTCCAAATGATTGAATCACCTATAAAAAATATTTTCTTTGACAAATGGAGTGGAAGATTTTGAGAATAAATATATTTTTCATGTAGGTTAAATTATATTTCTCATCTCTTACAATGTATTTAATGTTATATTTGACATTGTCGATTAATCAATAGTTTTGAAATATTGTATAACTAATAATAAATACTCTTATTAAAATTATGGCAAAACACGATAAAAAAATAACGTATGAACGTGATAAACAAATAAAAACTATCAAAATGTTTACATTAAACAAAGAAACACTAAAATTATTGAGCATAATTTAAGTCTATATATAAAAATATAGATAAATATAATACTAACTATGATACTGATAAGTTTTTTACAACTGTTGATATATTGAAACATCTATTAAATTTAAATCTAATTATTTGCCTTTGGTAACTCTGTTTCAATATTATCAGATATACTTTTTGTTGTATTAAAAACTATTTTAATATCATTTGAACTATCTACTCTTTGATCAGCGTGTTCCAGTATATTAGGCTGTGGTTGTTCTACTGCTGTTATAATTGATTGTAAAAGCCCATTATTAATAATCTGGTCATGATTTACGGAAATACCACCCTGTCCTGTACTAGCGATAGACTTTTGGAATTGTACATCATAAGCAACATTTTCTGGGGATTTTTCTAAAATTTCAACTGTTTGTGACTTTTGTGCGGAAATAACATTTAGTCCATCTAATCCAGGTAATCGTGCTTCATCTACTGAATCAATAGTTCCAGATGCAGGAGGGCCATAACTACTTATATCCTTAACTGGTGAATTTTGTGCCACAACTACATTACTTGAAACAGCATTATCACCAAAATTCGGACCGTGCGTGCAAGTATTTTGATGAGTTATAACAACTTGATTTGATTCATGCGCCTGTTGATGGCCTGAATAATCTGTACTTAAGAATTGGACAGGTGATAGTTTCAAAGGTAAAGTATGTGCATTAGAAATTGGAAGAGGAGAAGGTGGTGGTGGTAAATAGATATTAGTTTGTGGATGTAATTTAACACCATAGTTATCTAAATGCTGCACATTGTGACCAATTGATTCAATAAGACCCCTTGGCACAGGCTCTCTAAAAGACAATGGGTATTTTGGAGGTGTACCTGGTATTGGCCAAGGCTTTAGATTACCTGTATTTAAAAAATGCGGTATATAAAAATTAAAAAGAATTAAAAAAAAAATACTGACCACTAACTGAACCATAACGAATTCCTAGAGCAGACTTTTGACCAGTAAAAATTGGAGGTTGTTTGTGTATTTGTTTAAACGGTACATGGTTCGAAAAACTTGGAAAACCATATGTAGTGGATGGAGCGTTAACCGCTGGAGGTAATTGATTAAAAGTGTTGTCATTATTTAAGTTTGTCAGCTGTTTAAATGAAATACAAATTAAGTTTTGTGAATATCATAATACATATGTTACGCTCTTACCTCAAATCCATGACTTTTTATAATATCAAAGCCCCCAGATAGTTCGTCGTGTAAAGAACTTGATAAAGCTGGTGCTTGTAATCCTGTATCAATCAAGTTAACACTATTTTGATCATTATTTGAAAATGAATCAATCGCATGAGATTGGGTAATTTGTAATTTTTGTTCTGCTGGTACACCATACGTCAAATGTTGATTATGATTTTCAACTGATAAGGGTTCCGCAAAAATTGGTTCTTGAACTTGAACTGCTTCTGATACACCATAAGTTGAGTGTTGATTAAGATTTTCGATCGGTAAGGCTTGGACATGAATTGATTCTGGTTGATGAACTTCTTGTGCAATATGTAAAGGCTCTGGAACAACTGACGGACCTAAAATTGGAATCCATCCGTCACAATGACCCTTTATTTGTGGTTGAGGAAAACTTGGTCGTTTATGTGTTGCTTGTCCGTGACCAATATTATGATTACCAAAACTTTTGATATTAATTGGAAATCTTGCACCATGTGAAACTTTTGATATACTTTTAAAACCAGGTTTCTTATTGAATTTATCAATCAAACCAGAAAACTTTTCTTGTCCTTGTTTTTGCACATTTAATTTTAATTTAGGTGGTCCATACTGAAATATTGGCACTGAATATGTTGAAGGAGCAACATGTTTTACATGAGAAATTTCACGTCTGTTCGACGAATCCTTAAAAAATTCGCCAAATGTTGCGAATGTTGGAACAGCACAACAAATAAAGATGCTTGCGACTAATTTGAATACCTTTAAATTTTAATCAAGTTTAATGAATAATGAATTAATATTAGAATATGATAATAATTTTCAAATAATTGTGTGATATAATAATATTTACTTTAAATAAACTTAAAATTTCATTTATATAAAGTTTAAACATAATATGTAAGCATTTAAACCTGTTTCAAATATTTATTTTCATTAAGTCTGATGACTTGATAGACTTTTTTATTACTTATTCAAGTGAAAGTAATTGTGATCAGTATGAGTACTTTCGATTTTTTTATTATTATTATATATGCATGATAACAGTTACAATTATTTATACAGTTGTGTATTTGAATATTACCTGTTTTGTTTATTCACTCTGTATTTTATAATTAAAAACATATGACGAATAGCAAAGTATAATTGTAAAAAGAAATCGAACAGAAATTTTTTTATTTGTTTTAATTTAAACATTATTGTTAATTTTTTTTCCCTAATGAATAAACACTGATATTAGCCCTCATAATTTTGGAAAGGTGCCAAAATATGAAGGTTTATAAATAAATTATTTATAATCGTTCTTAATTCAGGTGTTCTTCCCTACATACGGTAAATTATGAAAATTATTATTACTAAATTTCAATTTGAACTTAATTTACATCAATTTCAGATGACCAAATGATACGCCTTTAATACAGAGATGATAAATGAAAAAGAAAGTTATCATTTTGGGTAAGATCATCAAGTATCGTGTGCAATAATTTTGTTTTAAATTGAGCGTACTTTCAAAAATTTAAATCTCATGATTACGTTGACGAAATATATTTCGCAACACGGATATTGTTATATGTAATATAATGATGTGTGAATCAAACTTTCAGGATTTTTCGATATGAGTAAAGTTGAATGTTTTTGAATATTATTCACAAATTACTCCATTCAAATAGTAATCATTCAAATAACTAAGGTTCTCTACATGCTTTCAAGTTATTTCCAGCTCTCTCGCATGTTTTTTTTTATGTTGTTGATTTTTATTACAAAAGAGCGGAAATAAAACATATATGGGAATTTATTGAATACGTTTTAAAGCAAAAGTTATGATATAATGCACATGACTAAAATAAACAATGAAAATCTAAATTACTAAAACAAGATACGCATGCAATTAAAGCGGTATACTATTGATGGAAACCGGTTAATGTAAGAACAACTTTGCAAGTACATGATTTACACAATGATATATGAATCATATTTAAAAGTGAAATTCAATTTTCGCTGATATTAATAGTCTTGTAATACCACTCAGTTATTTTGATCTCAAAAATGTACATGTGAAAGTATTTCATATAGTAAAAGGTCAAGTTCATTGACTTGCATAAAATATATATCGTTTATATTCTTGCTTACATGTTTCCTTCATACACTTGTCATTATTTGGTTTTATACGAATGGTATTTTATTACAATTAATTGTAATTATGTAATTAATTAGTAAAAGAATTTAGGTATATTCCAATTTTGAAATTAATAATTATTTTGAGAGTTTTGGAAAAATTACAAAAAAAAGGTTGAAGATGATGAACTTTACTGATTTTTTTAAATAAGTTTTATTGTTTTGTAAAATGTTTTAAAAGTTATCAAAAAAAAAACAACTCAGTAATTTATAAAAAAACTAAATTTAGTATAAGATATAAAGTTCTAACAAATTCTTTTTTTAACACACTTTTATTTATCATTACTTACCATTTTTTTAATTTTAATTTTTAATATTTTATGAGTTAATAGTTTTACTCATATTAATTATAACGATAACTGATGAAATTTATTTTCAAATTTCTTTTCTTTAAATTAATTTTTACAATATATTATTTTTTTTATTTCAGTTCATTCTATTTATATGTAGTTTATAATTAGGATGAATATTCGTATAAAATTTTCGATTATATAAATATTCTTGGTTATTAAAATAAGTGATAAATTTTTAATAAAACTTAAGCTTGATGTTAACCATCCGACCGCTGTTTATCAAATGCATTCAATGTAGAAATGTTGAATCTTAAATATAGTGAAAGATATGAAAGATGCTGTTTACCAAGTTAACCGTACAAATATTTAAAAAGTCACCCATCCCTACTTACGCGTTCAGTTTTTTTATATATTATTTATATTATTTTTAATATTGCTCAAACCATGTTCGAAGTTTACATTACTACAATTAATATAAAATTAAAAACCAAAATAAACAATACTCACAGTAAAATTATATATACCAACCATTTTTTTCACGATTATAAATTTTTGCTAATTTTTTAAAATAAGAAAATTAAACCTCTGATCTAAAAGTTATTCAAAAGAAATTATTAACAACGAAAAATACATAAAAAAATGTATTAAAATATTTGACTATGCTTTTTTTAAGAAACATTTGTGTACCTCAAAAAAAATAATTTTATTCATATGTACAATATTGAGTTTTTACATTTAATTTTAGTACATCAATAGTTGTAACATACAAATTAAGGTTAAATAAATTAGAAGTAAAGTATATTGATGCCTCCACTATAGATTTTCAACGGAATACAGCTTACTTTTCGAAAAGTCCTTTTTCGAATTAAGACCGCGACAACAGAATTGCAAAGTTTCTGTCCAATTGTGCTTTTTAAAAAAATAATTATCTTAAATACCTAGAAAGTGGATAGAATTGTATAAGAATAAAACTTCTAATTTGAATATGTAGATGGATAGCAGTAATGAAAAATGAATTAAATATTATTGAATCCCATAAATGTAAAATATTAAATTTAACTGAGGTTACAGTGTATTTGAAATCAAATATTAAACGTTTAAATACTACTCCGAACAAACATTATTGAATGGCAATATGTTATTAAATAAAAATGTTTAATTGTCATTTAAGAAATCAAGCACATATAATAATAATAATTAAATGTTTTGTTAACGCATCCTTGAAAATTTTTGTTTATTGTAAGAATTGATGGATTTTTTAAAAATTTATTTTGATAGAATTTAAGTTGATCGAAAAATGACAAACAATAATGATTTGATGGTTAGGAGGAGAGGAGAACTTTACAAAAAAAATGTCTCAAATGCTGCAATACTCTTAATTTTAAAAATAGGTGGAGAGAAAATTGAGTTTTCTATGAAATAAATTGTACTCATAGGATCCAAGTAGTGGTAAATAGTATATTTTTCATATTGACCACATTAATTGAGTGAAGACGTGAAGACTAAAAATTGCGAGAATCACAATCTTGAATGATAAAGTGTTTGTGTCACGCATAATCCGCAGATTAGAATTCATCATGTGTCACGTCTTTGTATTTATGTAATGATAAAAGGATAAATGTTAAGATACAATGAAAAGTGATTATAAAGGTATGAGATAGAATACAAATTATTAGTTAACTTGTTATGATTTTACACTTGCAAATAATATTTCTACCAGCAAAACGAAAAACAAGAAAAAATATAAAAATTTAATTTTGATATAAAATTTTCAAATTTCGCAAATCACAATTTTTTTTAATCAATCTATTTATTCAAAAAGATGAGATCCAGAAAAACTATTTTTCGTAAATAGATTCTACAGATTTCTACAGCCTTTTTAATTATGTACATAATAATAATCATAAAAGAGCATAAGAGTGCATTAATGAGCATAAAAGCGCATAAAAGAGTATGAAAGTGCATAAAAGAGTATAAAAGAGTATAAAAGTGCATAAAAGAGTATAAAAGTGCATAAAAGTGCATAAAAGAGCATAAAAGTGCATAAAAGAGCATAAAGGAGCAAAAAAGAAAATTTGTTGAAGAGCATAAAAGAGTATGAAAGTGCATGAAAGTGTAAGAAAATGTAAAAAAGCGTAAAAAAGAGCAAAAATCAGGTGTAACAAAGTGTATAAAAGTGTAATAAAGAGCAAAATTGGGTTTTAAAAACACCCTGTATATGTCTCATTGAAACCGAAATAAAAAGATTCGACAAAAGTAGAATATTTATTGATTTACGCGAAATTTTCATTCAAAAAAAGTTAACTCTTGATTATGTTTTTAAGATAAAATAAAAACAATGCCAAAACTATATGATGTAAAATGTAATTCTTATATAAAAAGGTAATAGTTAAAGCATATGTTATTCTTTAAACTTTATTAACAGAACTTATAATAATTAAATTTATACTCTTCCCTACTGCGTGAGTGTCCACCGCTACGATTAAAGTGGTCTAAAAGTGATATGATACCAAAATGAGCGTAACGAGAGCGTTAAGATCCCCGTCAATTTCTTTTTAATTTAGTCAGATTGTTATTTTCATTCAATTTTTAATAATTTATTTATGAATTCAATATTTTTTTAAAGCAAAGTAAATAAGATAGATATTTTTTGGAAAATTTTTATAAGCGGATTGAAAAATAAAATTAAGTCACGGGAATCTGATCATTAAACATTTCATTTTAGAGGTCCATTTTCAAGTTTATTGTTAAAAATATCCATGAAACTTCGATACTCGAGAAATTGTAAAAATTAGAAAACATAAAGAAATTTAATAAACAAGAGCCCTTGAATAATACATTTAAAACATAATATGTATTTAACAACAATGATCCACAGGTGAGACACTAGGAAAAAAAGGATTTAAATGGTTATTGAAGTGATTCAACTTATTAATCGCTTCGTTAATAAAATATTAAAAACGAATCCTATTGTTACATCATTTTAATTTTATTACCAGATACAAACTTTTACAATTATAATCACTTATAATCATAATTATCAGTATAAGATATTTTATTATTCTTTTCATTACGAACCAGCTTGTAAAAGTCAGTTAAATAGTAAATTTACAAGTTGTTTTTTTAGGTGACAAAAAGATAAACATAAATTTTTCATTGTATATTCTTGATGGAAAAAATAAATAAGAAGACAAAATTATTGTAACCATGTTTATAGCATAATAATATTCAACAGCATATTATAATAACTAAGCTATGGCATTCCGTTTCCCCCAATTTATTTTTTTCAATGTGTATCGTTATCCTATCTTTTTTATCCACTTATTAAATTTGTGTTTAACTCAATTGTTTTACCCCGGTTGTCTTGTTTTTTTTTCTATCTTTTTTCCTTCTAAATACTTGATGGTTAATAGGGAGACCCAAATCTCAAAGAATATAATTACAAATAGATAATCAATTGTTTGATTTTTTTTGCAAACAGCCATATCTCTAATATTTGTATGTATCCATTCACAAATATATTATTTTAGTTACAATTAGCTTTTCAACATCAGTATCAACTTTGACAGATTTTGTTAAGGTATAAAAAGGACGTTACATTTTTTTTTGTTTGTATTAAATTAGCTGAAACTTTTTACACTTTTTTAATATGAGTGTCACGTAGGTACTTTGGAAATTTTTCCTTCCATTTTTTTAAATTTTAAAAGATCTGACTGCCTCTTTCTGTAAAACATGGTTTATATTTAGATGATTTTTATTATATTTAAGTATATTTAGTAAAAATATCATCAGTAGAATATAATGAAACAGATAAAATATAAAAAAGAGTAAAGACAAATAGACCTGATATATATATATTTTGATAATGAACGCAACAAATTTTTGAATTTAATTATCGCTATGGTTTTGTTGGGAAGAGAATATATTTGTACGTGGTGAACGAACAATGAAAATAATGCAAACTTAACAATGTTGATGACTTTGTAAGTATATGAAACTAACCCAGGATATGACCCAATTACCACAGAAAGACCTGAATCAAAAATTATTAATTATCTTTCTTTTTTATTGACTCAAATAATACCTAAACTAATGAAATCTAATATGAGCTGTTAAGTTACGTGTTTATTTGTAAGCATTAAACAATTTTCCGAAAATTTTCGCTTTGTATTCTATAAAAACAACTAAATGCAAGAAGTTTACGTAAAAAATTAATGAACAAATTTAGAAAATTCTTTCTGCTACAGCAGTTGAACATTTACTAATCTATGGAATGGAATTCATCTCAAATATATTCTGAACTAGATATGCAAGTGCGCAAAATCGTTTATTTAGTTCCACCACCAAATATCTGGAAAATGTAAACACACCCATTATCACTCCTCAAAAATAGTTTTACACTTGTAATTTTTATATTTTCTTTTAAAAAAGACGAACTTCCAAAGTTTTACATATTTTATCTGTTTATCATTTATAATTTTGACGAGAGGCGTAAGTTCATGTCAAATACATGTGATTTATGAACTGTAATTCATTAAATTTTTAACAAAACTGTGTTTTATTAGTGTAATTGGTCTATGATTAATTAATAAAAAAAAATTTTATGAAAAAATAAATGTTAATCCATTAAAAAGTCTTAGATTGTTTGAAGCTAGTTAGTTTAAATAAAACGAAATTTCCTATTCAAAATACTTAACATGCAAAGACAAAAATTGTTTATTTATAATATATTTTTTTATACAACATATTATAAATTATTTTTTTTTTTATTTAGTATTTAAATTTTTATTTAGTTTTTTTTATTTTTATTTTATTAGTTATTAGTATTATTAGTATTAGAATAGGGATTAAGATAAACAAAATGTTTATTTTTATATGATATTTTTAATATTCAAATTTCATCATATAAAAGTCATACAGTTCAAATTGATGTTTACCATCACATGAAAATTAAAAAAAAACATGGTACATATGTAGGGTAGTATATTTTTCCAAAAAAAATGTGAGCAAATTTTTCTTTCTCTGGTTGAAGCAATATTTTGGGTCTTCAATTATATATATTCAATATTTGTTTATTTTTTCTACATGAAGTTATCTATTTTTTTCCTATTATATTATTAAATGTGCTTCGCATGTCATTTTTCTCGATTTTCTTCCACTTTAACGATCTTATTTGTATTTATTAAGACTTTTAATACCCGAACTAGAAAATTTAGTATTGAAACAGTATTCGCTACTAATACAACTAATTATCACTAGTACAAATCTTCTACTAGTAGTAGTAAATAATTTGTATGTATTTAATACCAAAAGTTTTTAGAATAATAAGATGCATGTAATTAATATTTTGTTTTAACACAAACTTAAATGTTTTAAAAATAATTTAAAATTGCAATAGTAAGCTCAACAAAATCAATAACTAACACTTTAAGATTTCTATGGATTTAAAATATTCGGTTGGGACTCTAGAGGGAAAATTATGTTTGTATTTTATCTACTGAAAAGCTGATCGTGCACCCAGGCTATGTAAAACTTCACGTAGCTATAGTTATTTTCTATTTTTATGAAAAGAAGTTAAATTTTCCTCATATTTATATTTTCTAAGTTTTATCTGTTAAAAATGTTTGTCTCATATTCAGCAAGAAAATTTCATATGAAAGTTACATAATTTCTCGTTTGGCATAATTTAAAAATCATATGTACTAATACCAATTATCATACTGTACTTGATTCAATAGAATAGGGCTTGATACCAGTCATAGCTTTTGTTACAATTCAATTTATAAATATAATTTTTTTGCGTAGGAATTGAATTCCAATTAAATAAATTTTTAATTGTTTTTAAATTATTAATGAATGATGATTGATGAATGAATTGATGAAATTAATAAGTTAAACTAATTTCAAATATTTTTTTTTTAAATTAAATTGGTTACTTGATCACATATATTTTTGATTATTTTAAAGAGAGTTTTTAATTCAAATTGAAAACCATAGTTTTGATGATACTTTTATGTGATATTATAGGCAACCGTATTTAATCTATAGTGTGTAATACAGTTACTAAATTATTTCGACAAAGATTGTTGTAAAATTGCTGTTGACGTCATTGATGAATAATAATTTTCTCCTCCTTCAAACAGCAAGCAGAATGTGACTCTTTTGAAATTAAAGAAAGTCTATTTGAACATGTATTTAAGTGGAAATATAAAATTATATTAATTGAAATAAAATAAGAAAAGTCAAAGCATTAATAAGTGAAAATCCAAAAAAAAAAACTACTCCTCAGCTCTATACATATTAATTAATAAAATTATGAATGGTGAACAAATGTAAACCAATAAATATAATTTTTTTCCTGTTTTAATTGTATGCAAAGTTAAGAACGATTTAATATTCACCTTTTGTTTGTTTAAAAAACATATTTTAAGATTTATTTATTTGCATTTATTTTTGATTGAAAGAAAATATTTTCTAATTTTTCAAATTTCTAACCATTTAGAATCAGTAAGAAATCAAAACATTTTTAAGTTTCTAAAAGATCCCAACACGGTAATCGTTTTAAAAGTTCAAGCTGATTGACCATGTATCCAGCATTTTAACAGCTGGTTTGCGAATGATGTGAGCATTTCCGACACGATAAATCTCTAATATTTCGGTACTACCACTGCCTACCCGCAAAGTAGCTGACTTAGGTGTTTGATGCAATCCTGCTACTATTACTCTCTCAAGCCATGTTTTAGTTGGATATTTTTTATTGCTGTCAATAAATCTGTTAATATGAATATATTAGTAATGAGAATTATGAGAAAAGTAAAATGTTTCTTACTTGTTACTTAAAACGTTATCTTTAAATTCGAATTCAGTATACAAATAGTGTCCTTGGCGATAATCATAACTTTTTTCGTCATCAATATATAAAGTTCCCTTAGCAGTTAAAAATTTATCCAAGCAGACAACAAGTGTAAATGGATCATCGTGCATCAAAGTGGCAGCTCGCCGAATGCGCTCTTTTTTTGGAATGATTGTTCCTCCACGTTGATAAACTGGAATCTTCAAATTTTAATGAATTTATTAGTTTATTTTGTAACATGCTTTAAATAAGTGATTTTACTTTGTAACTGTTGACGGGAATGGAAACTGTACCAGGCGTTTTATATGCAGTATAATCATCAATGTCGTACCAAATATCACCTTCCTTATCGTTTTTAACTGGAAAATAGACATCAACTTTTGTAGCCCCTTGCGAAAGTACAGGTCTTACTAAAAGTTTTTCTGACAACAAATATTCAAAATCAATTGTAAAACTGTCTTTATCAGCTGGATAGTGAGCTAAAATCGGACGCATTATCGGAAGTCCTGTACGTTCGTGTTCGTAAAATAATGTGTACCAGAATGGTAAATAGCTATAACGTTTTCTTATTGCATCTCGTATAATTAATCGAGTATTTTCTGGGTATAACCAAGGTTCTCTTCGTTTTGTATCGATATGAGCATGTGATCTAAAGAATGGCTGAAATGATCCTGCTTGATACCACCTTTCAAAAAGTTCTGCATCAGGATTTCCGAAGAATCCACCAACATCCGCACCACAAAATGAAATCCCAGCGACAGAAAGTGAGAGACACATTTTTATAGAATGCTCAAGATGACCCCAATCTGCCATGTTATCACCAGTCCATACTGCAGCATATCTTTGAGTTCCAGAAAAATGTGAACGTGTGAGTATAAATGGTCGTAATTTACCTTGTGAGCGTCTTGTCAGTCCATCAAAACTAGCCTTTATCATCATTTGACCATACAAATTATGGACATCCCGATGTTCCCATCCACCAAAATGACGATTATCTTTTAACATTGTTATTTCTGGCCCATTAAATACACTAGGTTCATTCATGTCGTTCCACAAACCCATATCTTCCGTCTGTTCTTTAAAGTTTTCCAATAAATATTGATCAGCATAGAATTTCCGTACTTCTGGATTGAAAACATCAATGTATGATGAAGATCCTGGCCAACACCAGCCATCGTAGTCTTTGTCATCCTTATTTTTTACGTAAAAGCCTCTGTCAGTGCATTCATTATGGAAATAGTAACTCGAATCCCGTTTAATATGAGGATCTATAATAATTGTCATATGACGTCCTTTTGAAGTTAAATTTTTTACCATCTCTACTGGATGTGGAAATTTATGCTGATCCCAAGTAAAATACTTTTTACTATCTGTATATTCAATATCTAACCAAATTGTATCAAATGGAATATCATATTCATCAAATTTTGAGTGAACCATTGCCACGTCTTGTTCATCGTTATAGTTCCAGCGACATTGATGATAACCTATTGCAAACATTTGTGGTAGTGGGGCTGTTCCAGTTAGATCACTGTACTGTTTAAAAGCATCGTTAGGAGATGGACCTAATAAAATAAATACATCAAGAATCCCACTTTCAGACATGAAATGCGCAACTGGTGGCTCTGTCTGTCTATTTCCAGCAACGAAATCCACAATAGTTGACATAACATTTTTTTCTGAATTCGTATTGTGAATATCAACCCATGTTTCTGCACTGTTTTGCCAAAAAACACCAACAGATCGATCTTGCCTGAAATGATTAACTTTAATAAATATGAAGAACAAAGAAAGAATCATTACTAAAACTACCCATGACCATATAGTACTGGTACAGATCCATACAAAGCCATTGCACTATTCAATTCATATTCAAATACATCCAAATTATATAAACGATAAGGCTCATCTCCGACAGTTTGCTTTAGAGAAAATGAATCTGCATGTTCTGGGATACCAAATAATACAGATGCTTGAGGAAAAGTAAAGTCGACAGCTACAGCTTCTGGACCATAAGGTTTCGAATCATGATGTCCTTTAAAATTTTCTTCCCATTCACCTGGATCAGTTTCCACGGCAGGCTTGGCTTCATTGGCTTGGTCCTCATTATCATTATTTTCTGACTGTGATTCCCTTTACATAAATTCAAAATTACAAACTTGAAACTATGCCAAAGAGATATAATAATATATACTTACGGTTTTTTTCTAAGGTGTTCATAGTACATCAGTCCTATAAAAATACCATTATATTTAAGTTTAATAATATTAATACATATAATATAAAATTAAACCCCTTCGATTATATTTATATTCAAAACAACTGTTTACCTTTAGAATTCATCGACACAACTAACTTTTCAGAGTTGAAGAAATCTATCTTAAATGGGTTTATATATAATTCTGCTTTATTTGATCCATAATTTACTACTATTCGTTCTTCATTTTTATCCGAAACGGTTAAACTACAGATAAATAAATAAAAAATGATATTTTATTGGTTAAGCTTGTAAATATTACCTGTCATATTCTAATAAGCCTTTTAAAGCATCTTCAACTCTATATCTAGGATGCAAAGGTTGTTTCTCATCGATTTCGACATGAAACTTATCCCCTTTAACAGCTTCTAATTTAAGAATAAATTCGTGACCATTTTCGTTATTTTTTAAATCCAATGTTATGTAAGATTTAAAAGTTTTTAAGGTACTTGAAACCAGACTATAAGGAGAACTTCCAGGTTGTACTTTGCGACATCGTCTGTAAAAATTTTTCTATTTATATTCAAATTAAATCAACATCGGTTCTAGAAAATTTACCTGCAAAAGCTGCTTTGATCACACCGTTTAAAATTATTTTTATCTACGCAAATTACTATCGTTGATAAAAGAACAAACAAAATTAAGCCTAACAATCGCATTTTTCTACCAATATCTATAGATAATATAAATTATTAATTGAAAGTCTAAAACGATGAGGTGTCCCTATTACAAGATTTTTAAATGAGAAAATAAAATAATTTTATTTTGTTGTTATTTTATTTCTCATTTTATTGTTATTTATGTTCCCTTAAAGCTAGTTAAATGTTAAGTGAAGTTACTACTTTGGGAATATTATTTACAGATTTATTAAATTTCTTAAATTACCTTTTTCCACCTCAGTTTTTTAAAACTTGCGGCGTACCGGATGACGTTTCTAACAGCTGTAAAAACTCCCAACTAACAACTACTGACAACTTTAAACATAAGGTTTAAAAAATTTTATTTTGAAAAACCAAATATCTTTTATTAAAAATTTAAATTTTATCACTAGTTCTATCATTATCATGATAATTCACCACTTATTATTCCATAATAATCTTCAATTAATATTATGTTCTTTAAACAAAGAAAATAATACTTTATTTTTTTTTCCACTATATTATAGTAGACGTGAGTAAGTTTTTCGAACTCACTTTGTGGGGTGATTTAATAATAATACAACTTTTGAATATATATCTTTTAGTATCCTTTTTAAATTCACAATTGATCACTTTTTTTAATGGATGTCTAAAAACTATAATATAACTATAAACAAGTGGTTATTTTCAAATAAATATTGTTTTAATTTAATCAATTAAATAAAGTTAAAGTTTAAAACCAATTTCAAAAGTATAGAATAAAAAAAAATTATTCTAAAACAAATTTGAAAAATTAAGAGATTGAGATAACAGATAATGGATATTCAAACAATGTTAAATACCCCTTTGATGAGGGTCAAAGTAAGTTTATTTTTATCAGCAGCAAAATAATTAATATTAATAATTGTTTTTAAATACATAGCTCGTAACAATCGTTCATGGTTTTTTACTTGTTTTTGCTATGCAAGGTAATTCGATAGGCAATTTATGATCCCAAGTAGAGAAGACCTATATTTCAATTTTACTTAAAAATGATATTATAAGCGTATGAATAAAATAATCGTATTTTTTTTTTTATTTAGGTCATTGGCTGCCACAGGCTTACTTGTTTTATAATCTCATATTTGTATTTTGCCTGTTATGGTCTATCCATACTCCACTCTCAGTTGATTCAGTTTATTTTGCAGCTATTATCAATCTTGCTAGCTTCTTTTTTGATTTGATATGCATCATAGTAAATAATTCTTATGGTATGTTGCGTCTCAACCCATTTTTTACGATAATTCGATTTTCAAAAAAAGTTGCTTTTTTTATCTTTTTTTTTTAAATTACCAAACACTATTTTTATCATAAACTAAATTCTCGTAGAAAATGAGTTAAAATAACTGGTAACATTCAATAAATTAAATTTTATTATAGTTTATTTTGGAGAAACTATTTCTGTCACAATAATTTTTTTTTAATTTTACAGGAGTTTTTTCACTGATTTTTGCTATTGTCAACTTAGTTGTTCGGCCTTTTTCTTTGATTCTTTTAAATAGAGAATTAACAGATCGAGGAGGTAGTCTACTGCAAAACACAAACCGCGTCCAGCAGACTTATGAAGATATAGACAGAAATCCTCAGTCTCAAAATAATGCAGCAGAGGTGACAGTTACCAATTTATTTTAAAATGGCAAAAATTGTATGAATCTTATTTTCTTAATATTTTCTTTAAGGACTTACATATATAATTGATATAGAAACTAACAACCAAAGTCATTCTTAAAAGTAATATCGTTATAAAAACACTCGAAATTTTAATTTTTTTTTGTTTTACAGTTTTTAATTAAACTTCTACTTAATTCTTTTTCACTGTTACTATTAAAGATTTTGTTAAAAATATGTGTATAATCAACACCGTTATTGTGCCTTGTAATGTTATGAAAAATATAAATGTATACATCAATAAATATTTAGTTTCCATTGTGAATAAAAAATTAACTTAACTTTTTTAAGTTTTAACAAGTAAATGCATTCGTTTATACT